>JAFVLL020020470.1:75000-124663 GCA_021397915.2 Tor tambroides | reverse complement strand
CCCGTCCTGTTATTCTGTCTGTATCTGTGCTGAGGGGCCTCCAGAGCGCCCACCCCCCCTCCCCGGTGGAACTGTTACGGCGTGGGACACGCCTTCCGGGAGGGAGGAGTTATGTCAGACCTCTGTTGTGTGTGTCATGTGTTCCCGCTTCTTGTGTCCTTATTTGGTTCTTTTCCTGTCCTTGTTTAATGTGATTATTAGTTCATTTTGTTCCAGCTGTGTTTGTGTAATTAGCCTGTGTATTTAAGTTCCTGCCTGTTCAGTTTCATGTCGTCTGGTCTACTCGTTACTCCCCGGTGTTCCTGTCTGTGTCAGCCTTGCCTTGTCTTGCCCTGCCCTGCCTTGACTTGTCTTGCCCTGCCTTGTTTGGATTCATTAAAGACTGTTACTTTGAGTTTACATCCTCGTCTCCGTGTTCCTCGTTCATCCTTACTGTGTGCACTGTGACAGGGACTCCCAAAACCAAAATATGAACCTTTCATAACCCATAATAGGGGCACTTTAATGTAAGAAAAGGCCACTTAAGTGATTAAAAAGAGACACTTTTATGACTGTTTCTGAACACACTTAAGTGCACTTTTAAAAAGTGCACTTTGTAATGTCAAATCATTTTTGTTTTACTTTAACGTTCATTTTAAATCATTATGTTTTAATATTTTGTCTTGCTGTAAAGTACACTTATTTTGATGTTGACTAACATACTAAAGCACCTGTAAAGTACTATTTTCATTTGATTGCAATTAACATGCAAATAAGTGTCTGAAAACATCACACTTAACTGTATTCATATAAGTATATTTTCCTAATAATGGACCCTTCACAACAGTGTGATGATGCGTTTCATATACGTTTTAAGTTTTATATACTTGAAAGTTTTTTATATTTTGATTTTTTAAAATGTATGTACATTTATAACACTATACTTTGTATTATATCACCTTGCATCAAATTCCAAAAAAACTAGTTACCGCTAATGCGAGGGTGTCTATGGGAGGGACGGTAAATTTGACATTGTTCTCTCTTCTGACTGCCGTTATCGGTCTCTCTCAATTTTTTTTCCTTTTTTTGAAAGTCATGAAAACACTATCGTGGAGTTTTTCTTCTGTCATTTGAGCAAATGGTAATGCAAAAAATATATTTGTGGTAATTTCCCATTGACTGCTCTCGAAGTTTACCCAACTATGATGACTTCCGCTGCTGAGAAACCCAGAAATGTGAAAAAGGTCTATTGCTCTTTTTAAAAGTCTGCTAAAGTGTAATTCTTTTTCACAAGGAAAGGACAAAATGACCAAAAATAAATAAACGACAGTGTGAACGGTGACCTTTGCTGAACTAAGAGCAATTATGCAACACTGCTTTTGTGGTACAATGTGAGATGTATATCTATATTTGTATAGAGCATATAACAAGCAGGCAGAAATTTGCTCTCACAAAGAGACACCAAACTGCTAAAATACACTAACATGTCAGCAAACTAGCTTTAGCAGTGACTTTGAGCTGGAAAATGCTGACGTGACATAAACTGGTGACACATTTCTGATTAGAAGGGAAAAAATGAGAATTGCAGCAGATCTTTAAAATATGAGTAATCTTTATTTTTAAAATGGGAACGAGTTTGTGTACAAATCACTGATCATCTGACAGGATGTGTGTGTGTGTGTGTGTGTGTGTGTGCGTGTGTGTTCTGACCTGTATGCCACACTTCCAGCCTGAATCTCCTGAATGAAGATGCCAAGTTCTCCGCGGTTCTCACTACACAAGCCAACAACACTGAAGCCCAAACCACCCGATATCGGCTTCAGCAGGTCGATTTGAGTCACGTACCGACCCTACACACACACACACACACACACAACACAACACAACACATACAGTCACTTAATCACACAGCTGTTTGGATTTGCTCTCAGAAAGTAAATGACTAAATGTCTGGTCTCTTCTTGCCTATTCAAGAGCCATATGAAAGTTTAGGGGTTAAATATTTAAAAGCAAAGATTTAAACGATCTAGATAGATCGGAGATGCCTAAACAAGGGCCAGTGGGACAAAGTTGGCCCCCTGATGCCCTTTGATTTGTCCCACCATGCCATTTCATTGAAGAGGAAAAAATTGCCACTGAAGAATACCTTTATTTCTATTTGATCTTTTTGACATTAATTTTATGTTTGCATCAAAATGTAGAGAATATAACTGAATCTGATTTTCAAAAATAAAACGTAAATTTTAATATAATATAGTTGGATATAATGCAGTCAAGTTTGATTTTTGGCCCTTCTTAGTAAAGGGTTTGGGCACATTTGATAGATAGATAGATAGATAGATAGATAGATAGATAGATAGATAGATAGATAGATAGATAGATAGAATGACGGATGGATGATGGATGAATCAATAGATGATAGAAAAATAGATGGATGGATGGATGGAACAATAGAAGGATAGATAGAATGATGGATGAAAAGATGGATGGAACAATATAATGATTAGATGATGGATGGATGGAACAATAGAACGATAGGTAGAAGAATAGATGATATAATCATAGATGGATGGATGAATAGATAGATGGAACAATAGAACAATACATAGAATGATGGATGGATAGAAGGATGTAATGATTAGAACGATAGACAGATCGTTGGATGGATGAATCGATAGATGATAGAACAATAGATATAATGATGGATGGAACAATATAACGATAGATATAATGATAGATGTTGGATGGATGGGTGGAATGATAGAGTGATAGATAGAAAGAATGATAGATGCATAGATGGATAGATGGATGGATGGAAAAATAGATCCATACATAAAATGATGGATGAATGGATAGATGGAACAATAGAATGATAGATGGATGGATGGATGGGTGACTTGATGAAACGACAGAAAGATAGATGGATAGATCGATGGATGGATGGAACAATAGAATGATAGATAGAAGGATAGATGGATGGAACGATGGAATGATAGAAAGATAGATGGATGGATGGATGGGTGGCTTGATGAAACGACAGAAAGATAGATGGATAGATGGATGGAACAATAGAATGATCGATAGAAGGATAGATGGATTTAATGATGGATGGATGAATCAATAGATAGAATGGAAGATGGACAGAACAATGGATGGATGGTTGGAACTATAGAACAATATATAGAATGATGGATGGATGTAATGATGGAATGATAGATAGAATGGTAGATGCATAGATGGATGGATGTATGTTGTGTGTTACCTGAGCCATGGAGCGGAGGATGTGTTTGTACTCTTCAGGTGAAGGCTGTCCATTGAGCTGAGCTGAGAATCCTTCAGTGCTGCCCTTCAGATCAGGGTTAATATATGCAGTCTGAGAGACAGAGCGACAGAAAAACAGCCCAAATTACCCCTCACTCTGTGTGTTCCAAGTCTTCAGCTTCTTTCACCGAGCATCTAAAAATATAAATAGCCCTGAAAGAGCATGGAAAACTCATTTGTTTTGATAATTTCTGGTGATAATTTGTCCTCCCAGCCATCTGCGCACACATGTTTTTCATTACGTTCAGGAGCTGCTTAATTAACTTTTTATTTCCCTCCCCGACTCAAGCGCACACTCCTGATGAAGTACAAACCATTTCACATCAATTACCGTGACAAAACGTGCCCCAAAAAGCATCTCTCCGTGAGAAAAATAACAAGCACTTCACATTGCAATGTGTTAAGTCATTTCCTTAAAACATTTGCTGTTTGTTTGAATTTAATTGCTTATTAAACCATTGTCTTTCCGGCTCAGTTTCACAGATCTGCACTCTGGTGATTTACAGCTCTGTCCTTGCTGTTATATCAGTGTTTGTGAGTCTATTCCACATGAACATCTCGTGCTGCTGATTTATTAAAGGAATAGTTCACCCAAATATGAGAATTCTGTCATTTATTATTTATTCACCCATTTTGAGAAAAAAGAAGTTGATGATACCCATTCACTTCCATAATATTTTTTGCCATACTAGGGATGCACAATATTATCAGAATGTTATCAGAATTGGCCAATAATGGCTTAAAATGTAAACATATATACTATTTATTTATTTTTTTTCAAAAGGATCATGAAAACTTAAATACAAGGAGCTCTAAAAGATTTTCAGAATTTTTACAACTCTTTTGCCTTGGACCATCTGCAAATGTTAAATCTTCAAATAAAATGTTAAGGTTATCACTGCATTTGTCTGAAGAAAAAAAAAGAAGCTTTTTCAGCTTTCAGTGTACTCTGATTATAAAAGAAATTCATTAATTGTTTATTTAATTCTAACCAATACATTTTGTTAAAAAACTAACCAAAATTAAATTGGTGTTGTTTCAAAACAAAAGGAAATATATCTGCATCGGCTATCGACCAAAATGAGTTGTACAATATCAGCATATCGGATATCGGCAAAAATCCAATATCGTGCATCCCTGTGCCATACTATGGAAGTCAATGGCTACCGTCAACTGTTTGGTTACCAGCATTCTTCCAGATGTCTTTTTTTGTGTTAAACAGAAGAAAGAAACTCATACAGGTTTGGAATGACACGAGGGTGAGTAAATGATGACAGAAATGTAATTTTTCTCTTTCTGCACACAAACGGCCACTCCTCAGTCTGATGCAGTAAACATTAATGTTCATAACCGTCTCCCAGAGGCCCTTCAGATTAGGCGCCGCAGACTCTCGGCTCGGTTGCTGATCGTGCACAAGCTTTGAACGAAACTATGTCAGCTCTGCGAGAGCGTGGATTTGTTAGTCTTCCCGTGTAAGAGGATTAGGCCTCCAGTTTGGCTCGTCCACGTTTCAGAAATGACTTCTGCTCCACTTCACACATGAACTCATGTCTCTCTCTCTCTGCGTTCTGGTAACTATAGTAACACAGACAAAGCCAGACGCACCAGTTGGCATAAACAACCCTGCAGGGAGAGACACCAACAAACCGAAAGAAACTAAAGGTGTTTGCTAAAGCAACCATGATGTTCACTTTTGCCTAAGTAACAAACTTCCTACAGCAACTGCATAGAAAAATCTACTTCTTGTGTGTGTCTCCCCTTGTGAAAAAGAAGTACACTTTAGAATACTGTTAAGAATAGCACTTATTACAGAAACAAGTATATACTTAAGTGTGAACTGAATGCAATGTTTTCTTTATGAATGCAATGTTTTCTTTAGTTTAGGGAGCAATTCTCACTATTAACCTGTTGATTATTACTATTGGCTGTTTATTAATACTTATAAAGCACATATTAAAGCCTTATTCTGCATGACCATATTTTAGATCCCTTAATCCCCATACCTAAACTTAACAACTACCTTACTAACGATTAATAAGCAGCAAATTAGGAGTTTATTGATGCAAAAGTTGCATTTAATAGTTAGTTAATAGTGAGAATTGGTCCCCAAACTCAAGTCTGACCATTTTAATTTATATTAAAATGCAATTGGCTGAACTTTAGAGTGTTTTTGACCCACTTAAGTAGGACTTAATAATATGTCATTTCATAATTACTTTTATTGGCTTTGAAATATGGTTAAAGTAATGCTGAATGTACTGACAAGCATTTATGATAAACTAAAATACAGTGCCCTCCAAAAATATTGGAACAGTAAACACAAAATTGCTCTGTTGGCCGTGGAGACAAGACATTTACTAATATGATTAAAAAATTAATATGAGACAAAACTACAGAATGTCACATTTTATTATTGGGTGATTCAACACAGATGTTTTACCAGCTAAGAAGTTCAGCACTTTTAGAGAAAAAAAAGCAATTTGGATGCTAAAAGAAAAGAGGAAGTCAGTTAGAGCTATAGCAAAAACAAAGGGCATGGAGAAATCAAGAGTTTGGAAACCACCAGCGACACCAGCAACCAACAACGACCTGATCGGCTGAGAAAACAACAGTAGTTGATGACAGACAAATCATAAAAGCTGTGAAAATGAACCCTAAAAGACATGTCTGTAAAATCACCAACAACTTCCAGAAAGCTGGGGTGATGCTCTGACAATCTACTGTCCTCAGGAGACTTTGACACAGAATTACAGATGCTACACAGCAAGATGCAAACCTCTGACCAGCACCAAAAATAGAAAGACAAGATTAGAGTTTGCAAAAAAGCACAAAGGTGAGCCAGAAGAGTTTTGGAACTGTGTTTATGGACCGATGAGACAAAGATTAACCTTTATCTAAGTGATGGGAAAGCAAAAATGTGGAGAAAAAAGGGAACTGCAATGATCCCAAGCATACAGCCTCATCTGTAAAGCATGGTGGAGGTGGTGTCATGGCATGGGCATGCATGGCTGTCTCTGGAACAGGCCCTCTCAACTTTACTGATGACTTAATGTATGATGACAGTAGCAGAATGAATTTGGAAGGGTACAAAACCATCTTGCCTACCAATATTCAAAAAAATGCCACCAGATTGATTGAGAAGTGCTTCATATTGCATCAGGACAATGACCCAAAACACCCTGCCAGTTCAGTCAAGGAATTTATAAGGGCAAAGAAATGGAAAGTCTTAGATTGCGCAAGTCAATCTCCAGATTTAAATCTGATTGAACATGAATTTCACCAGCTGAAGAGGAGAGTAAAGGCTGAAACTCCCCAAAACAAGCAACAATTGGAATTGGCTGCATTAAAGGCTGGGAAAAGTATTTCAAAGGATGAGAGCAAGAGTCTGGTGATGTCTATGGGTCACAGACTCACTGCTGTGATTGTGCGCAAGGGATCTGCAATTAAATAATAGCTTTTAATCTTTTATATCTGCCTTATGTTCAACTGTCCCAATACTTATGCTCACATCAATGAGTGGGATGAACTCTAAAAGTTCTGTTCTTTTTATTTGGTAAAACATGTATGTGTTGAAACAATGTATGTGCTAATAATACAATGTGACATTCTGTAGTTTTGTCTCATATTCATCTTTTAATCATATTTGCAAATGTCTTGACTCCACAGCCAACAGAGCAATTTTGTCTTTACTGTTCCAATACTTACGGAGGGCACTGTATACTTTAATGTCATTTCTAGTATTAATTGTATGTCATGTATTTAAATGTAATTGAAATTAAACATCTGTAATGATGAAGTTGTAATTTAGTACATTTAAAATATATTAACTTTAAATAATATATCAAAACAATACTATATCAAATATAAAAACACTAAAGTTAAAATTACAATCAAGTAGTTTACATGTTAGTCAACACATCAAAATAAGTACATAATGAAACATTATGTATATAACATTATAACATTATTACAAAAGTCATTTTTTTTTAAAAGTGTACTTAAGTGTGTTATGAAACAATCTCTCTTTTAGTCACTTAAGTGGCCTTTCATTTCATTATATTATCTGCAAGTACAGTTTTATAAAAATATACTCTTAAGATCTGGAGTACACTACAAGTGCACATTCAATACAATTAAGCACACTTCTTTTTTCCCAAGGGTCATCAGCTCTGTTCTATATGAGTCCATAACTTTTAGACTGACATTAGATGGTTTCCTTATTCCACACAGGCTCTTAACAGCGTTCTGCTCTGCAGTTCATAAGTATGTGAGTGAAGAGAGCAAGAGGCAATGCCACTGGAGATTTGATAATCTCCATTCTTCTGTTCCAGCATAACTCGCATACTTCAGACCGAACGGCAGCCGGTGCCAAACTCCCCATAAACACACAGAGCTCAAAAACCTCCAAATCTGCCCAACGAGTGAAGCGTCTCCCTAAATAATTAGGCTGTGCCTTACTTATGAATATTTCCCAGTATTTGCATTGTTTGTGGTTTGAATAATCATGTAATTTCAATCAGCTCAGATCAGGGGAGCAAAGATTCAAAACAGACATCATTGAATAATTAACTGAGACACAAATCTTAAGATTAGCTGTGACTACAGCATGCCTGAAATGACCAAAGACGTGAGACAGCGTACTGTGCTATATACGGTTCACAAAAACTAGTTTTTTTATACCTTTTGCTTAAGTACGCCAGTAATGAATATCAGTTTCACATTTCTAAGTTTTGGAATTGGAATTTGGAAAAAGATTTTTTAATGTTTTTGACAAGTCTTTTCTGCTCACCAAGGCTGCATTTATTTGATCAAAAATACAGTAAAAACAGTAAAATTATGAAATATTATTGCAATTTCAAATAACTGCTTTCTATGTGAATATATTGTAAAATGTAATTTACTTCTTTGATGCAATGCTGAATTTTCAGCTTCATTACTCCAGTCTTCAGTGTCACATGATGCTGATTTGCTGCTCAGTTATTAATAATGATACTTTCAACATTCAAAATGTTCAAAAGAACAGCATTTATTTGAAAACAAGAAATCTTCTGAAACATATAAAAGTGTTTATGTGCATTTCTGTCACATGACCTCATGTATGTTGCATGTTGTCACCATGTTAAGGGATAGTTCACCCAGAACAGTTGCTGGTACCCACTGACTTCCATAGTATTTTTTTCCATAGTATTTTACTATGGAAATAGCCAATGGGTACTAAGTCAGTGAGTACCACCAACTCTTTGGTTACCAACATTCTTCAAAATATCTTCTTTTGTGCTCAACAGAAGTAAGTCAGTCATACAGGTTTGGAACGACATGAACTTAAATTTTTGGGTGAACAGTCTCTTTAATTTTCAAGTTTCATGAACAAATCTGGAGTGCGTTTTCCAGAAGCAACGATGGTCACAAGTTCCGTCGTTACCAATAGAGTTCAATGGAACTTGTGACCATAGTTTGCTAACAACGCTTTTGGGTAATGCACCCCTCTCTGAGTGATTTGTGAATAAATCATTTAGTTTGATTTGTAAACAAATTACTCGGTCCAAATATAAGCAGGAATAAACTAGTTGAAAAGAATAGGTTAAAAAATGATTAATTTACACAATGATCCATTCCATGAATGAGCAGTTCTCAAACTAAATGCTCTTTTAAAAGCTTTTTTTTTTTTTGGTGTTTTTTGCACCTGTCCTTATATGGAAAAGAGCCATATGAATATTCTTTGAAATTTCTAATTCAAGTCATATGGGTTTGTAACAACAACAAAAATGTCAGGATTTCATTTTGGGTCAAACTATTCTTTTACTTGTGTAAATTCTCTCTGTTTGAAATGTTTTGTTATTTGACTAACAAAATAAAAGTATGATTTTTTTTTTTCCCCAGTGTTGTGTTTTTTCTTACATGCTCCTTCAGATGCTGCACTGATTTCTGCAGGGCGAGGATCTGGTGAAACAGAGGACTCTGCAGGACCGCCTTCAGAAGATTCAGCTTCTCCTCAGCAGGAACATCTGCTCCCTTTTCTTTCAAGCGAGACTGTAACCTCTCCACTGCCTGCAGACAACGCTGGGTATCTGCCCCACACACACACACACACACACACACACACCTGTAAGGAAACTCTGGAGACCACCGTCAGAAATGATTTCCAATCACAGAAACTATTCCAGCTTTGACAGCCTTTCATTTCTGTTTATTCACTAAAGTTTGTCTGAAGCGCTGATAGATCTGTCAGTCTGTGATGAGCTGCGGTAGAAATGTTTTCTATAATTCACTTTCTTTCTCACACAGGTACATTATCTGATTAAATATTCAGGGAATATTTAAATAATTGAGGGAAGAGTGAGTTCGCATCCATTCATCTTCAGAGCGGCGTGGAGTGTTTTCTGTGGAGGATTTCATTGCCGTGAGGAGGTGCTTTGTCTTCTAATCGCACAGCCTGATGCCTCATGGGTGTGAACGCTAGAGTACACATTCCTCTCACTGAACAAGAGCAAGAGACTCAATAATTCACTGTGAAAAGCTGGAAGAACTTGCACATGGCTGTCTTAAATAGCGGTTGCAGGGCAATTTATAGGGTAGAGCTTATTAATTAGACTATTACCACATAATATAATATGATCTTTGACTGTTGTGCACTAATTTAAGAGATCTGGGCTGCATTTCATCAGTATTGTACACCTATGTACACTCAAATAGATATTTAGGCCTAAATTTAACATTTATGCATTTGAATTGCATGTAAAATTTGCACTGATTTGGATCAAATGGTTTTAACATAAACTAACTTAAGGTGGTGCATATTTGTCAGTCATACATAAATAGGTCATATTTCTGTATATATTCAGCTTTATATATTTCTCATCAATAAATCTGATTTGTTTCAGTCGCATACATTTTAACTAATTGAATATTGCTTGTTCCACAGCATGTCATATTTTATGTTTATATAGACACATTTTACATCTTAATACATTTACCTGATTTGACAAGGAACAGATTTTTATGGAAGCCATTTCCACAACTGAATAAAATATAAAACAAGGTAACTGCAACAGTTCTGAGAAAATACGTCAGAATTGCGAGAAAAAAGTCAGAATTGCGAGATATAAACTCGCAATTGTGGGAAAAAAGTCAGAATTGTTTATATCTCACAATTCTGAGTTTTTTTTCTTGCAATTCCGACTTTTTCTCAGAATTTCATGATATAAAATCGCAATACCGAGTTATAAGCTGCGAGATACAAACTTGCAACTGCGGGAAATAAAATCTGAATTTTCTTACAATTTTGACTTCTCTGAGTTGTGAAATATAAACTTGCAAACAGACTATTTTCTTACAGTTGTGTTTATATCTCGCAATTCTGACTTTATCACCTGCTACTGCGAGTTCATATCACGCAATTCTGAGAAAAAAGTCAGAATTGTGAGATAAAAGTCAAAATGACCTTGTTTTATTTTTTATTCAGTGGTGGAATCGGGCTTCCATAGATTTTAGTTGATTCTTAGCCATTTAAATGAATTCATTTTAAAAATACGATTATTTAAATACAAATCTGATCTGTTTCGTACCTGTTTTCCTGACTGGTTTCATTTATGTATGATTGACAAAAATGCCTCACATTCACGTTCATTAGTTTATGTTACATCTGTGTAATGGACAGAATTTTTATAAGTAATTTAAATTCAATTTTAGGCCTAAATATTTTAGATCATGCCAAAAGTTTCTACGATCTCCTTAGGCTTACGCTGTGGGAAATGCAGCCCAGGTCTTTTTTACAGCATTTGCTAATTTCTGAGTCAAAGTTGAATGTACAACACGAAATAATAAACACAAAAATAATTTCTGACTGCATATTTTATGATAATTATAGCCACTGTTTGAGTTGACCATGATGTTAGTTGTCAACTCAAACAGTGGCTATAACAGTTTTTTATGTATTGTGTCTTATTTTGTGTATATACAGTCAAACGTTTTTGAACAGTCAGATTTGTAATGTTTTTTAAAGAAGTCTCCTCTGCTCACCAAGCCTGCATTTATTTGATTCAAAGTACAGCGAAAACAGTAAAATTTTGAAATATTTTTACTATTTAAAATAACTGTTTTCTATTTGAATATATTTTAAAATATAATTTATTCCTGTGACGCAGCGCTGAATTTTCAGCATCATTACTCCAGTCTTCAGTGTCACATGATCCTTCAGAAATCATTCTAATCTGCTGATTTGCTGCACAAGAAACAATTTTTATTATTATTATTAGCAATATTTAAAACATTTGAGTACATTTTTTCAGGATTCTTTGATGAATAGAAACATCCATAGATCAGCATTTATCTGAAATAAAAAGATTTTGCAACATTATACACTAAAAGCTTGGAGTTGGTTTAATTATTATTTTTTTTGGGGGGGGGGGGATATAAATAAAAATAAAAATAAAAGGTGCTCTCCTGTCAGCTATCAGCACCTTGTTGTTCATTCAGAACGAGGCACAAAGCCGCTTTCCAGAACCTTCACTCTCTCTGCTCCTCTCTGGTGGAACGAGCTGCTTTGCTTGAAAGCATCTGCTAAATGCATACATGTGATAAACAACTGAACTTTTATAAAAAAGCATATTTCTCATGAGCCGCCAGCAGGTATGCAGTGTGTGTGTGTGTGTGTGTGGGACTGAGCTGGTGTGTGTGACTGGTTTGTGCAGTCATGCCTGGCTAACGCCTGGATAAGCCCCAGAATCCTGCCATTGGGACCCAGGCGTTGCGCTCCTGCCGCGGGCATTAGAGAGCCGCTCTGGCCTCCAGGTTTGTCTGCAGCAGTCTAGGTCATTTCCATTCTCACAGAGTGTGACTAAACCAGTGTGTGTGTGGAGTGTGTGCAGCTCTGAAGCTCTTCAGAAACCACTGACTGTAAACAATCCCACAACAAGCAGCAAGTGCAAGCAAACTCTCACACAGAGTCAAACACTCTTTCTTTCCACTTTCTTTTCCTTTCGGCTGTATATTTCTGGTACTGCCATGGCTTTCGGACACATCAGTGGCATGGAAAGTTACGAAGGACAGGTAACTCCAGCACTTTGCAGAGAAGCTTGAGTTGTATGGCCAGTGGCACAAAAACTAAGAGCTTTATGTGTGTGCAAATGGTTGGGGTTAATAAGATTTTTATTAAAAATACTGTAAAAATAGTAATGTTGTGAATATTATTATAATTTCAAATAGCTGTTTTCTATATGAATGTATATTGTACGCATCACTGTGATCAAAGCTGATTTTTCAGCATCATTACTCCAGTCTCCAGTGTCACATGATCCTTCAGAAATCATTCTAATCTGCTGATTTGCTGCTCAAGAAACTTTTCTGATTATTATCAATGATGAAAACAGTTGTGCTTTTTTTGATTACAGTGATACATTTATTCAAGATTCTTATCAGAAACTAAAAAAAAAACAGCATTTCTTTGAAGTAGAAATATTTTGTAACATTATAAATGTCTTTACTGTCACTTTTGATAACTTTAAATCTCACTGACCCCAAACTTTTGATTGGTAGTGTATTCGAACTCAAATCTCCAAGATGTAATGATCTGGAGGTTTGGTCTATAGTATAGTAATGAATTATGAATAGAACCAAAAATTTAATTGGTTATACATTTAACACCGCCAGCAGCAGATTTGATGACTATTCCACAAAATTTTCTACATAAAATGTAACCTTATTATCTTATAAAGCATTATGTTGATTAATCTTACCAAACATGTCAAGAACTTGTCCAGGTCATATTTCAGCCTAATAATTTCAGATTATTATGTTTTTTTAGTTTGTTGTCATTTTCCTGGTTAAATAATGACTGAACTTTCCAGAACCTTCACTCTCTCTGCTCATTCAGGCTGCTTTGAAAAAAGAAAGAAAGAAAAAAAAAATGTGCTAAATGCAAATATGTAATATTCATAAATATTAAAAGCAAATCGTATGAAATATTCAAAATCACTATTATTTAATCATTTTAATTATTTGAAATGATGCTTTGCATAAAGGATATGCAGCTTCACAAATACACTTTCTTCAGGGTAAAACTGACATGTTCTTGACCGGTTTTGTGGGATTTGCTCACTGACTCTGATCTTATGGCACAACAAGAATGGTTAATATTCTCATTGATGTTAAACGTTTTGTACAATACATCAAAACACACCTGTGATAGCAGGCATTCTAAATGCAATATTCAGTTTGACTTTCAGAGATGCAGAGAGACTCATTCCACAGAGAAACGCAACTGCCCTCTTCTTCACAACCAATTTCCCACAATCCTGTGCAGTTCTGTGCAATCAGACATCAGAGGATATATTTCCACAGAAATGCAAAAATGAATGGCCTTACCCATTGTTTCGATCATCTTGTGTGTCCTTCCTCTCTCTGTTGTCTTTCCTCATTACCTGGGCTTCACGTCATGCCTGAAATCAACAAAGTTACATTTAGCTCTAAGTGCATTTGACTAAAGGGACAATAGTATGACATTCTTTTTTTTTTTTTTTTTTTTGTAAGTACAGAAATTGCAAAAATTGCAAATCACATATACAATGCCTTGCAGTGTTATTATTGTTAACTACAACTATTAAAAAAAATGGTTGTCTGTAATTTAAATAAAACAGAAATGAAATAAAATATAAATATTAGGTGGAAAACTAAAACTTAAAAAAACTTTGAAATGTTTTCCTTGGCAACTAACTGAAATAAATAATTGAAGTTGAAACACTGAAATTGCTAAAACTGAAAAAAAGAAATGAAAGCTATAAAGAAGTATAAAAACTAATATGACAAAGGCACATACAATTAATAAAACTTAAACTAAAATAAAAATGAAATAAAACCCTTAAACAAATAAATAAAAAACTTAAATGAAAATTTGAAATGTTGCTTTGGTAGTTAACTAAAATAATTTAAGTTGAAATACTGAAATGACACTGAAATCAGTACAACTTAAATAAAAAATAAGGAAAGCTATATAGAAATATATTTTTTTTAAAAAAACTAATAAAATGACAAAAGCACAAAATTAATAAAACTAACTCAAAATAAAATAAAAACTGAAAATACAAAAATAAAAGCAAAATTAAAAAAAAATTATACACACTATAATAGAATATAAATAATACTAAAATAACACAGATACAAAAAAATAATAATCATTTCAAAAATAAAAATTTGCACACAGCACTGGTTCTCACTTCTCGTAAGTGAATGTAGAGCACCAGTTTGTTTTTTTCAGAAAGGAGAACAAGGTTTGAGACCTTTAGTGGAGAAACTTAAATTTCAATCTGTTACTCAAATAAAGCTTTCGTATGACCTGGAACAACATAAAGGGTGAATAAACAATGACAACTTTCATTATGGGTGAGCTATTTCTTTATAATTTCACTTGACTCTGAAGATTTATCAAAACTTGTCTCAGAGAGCAACCAACCGCAGTCAGTGTTCAGGCACTCGGAGGATCTGTCTCAAATCTCAGAGGTCATGTGACTCGTGGGCAGACGAGCTTTCATGCGACCACCCCGTGGTTCCCATGACGATGGGACACAGAGACTGGCTCTGTTTTCTTAAGCAACAGGTCTGCAGTGAACAGCTGCCATTGTGGGAGTTTTATCATCGCTGACTACACTGGGAGGAGGACGAGATTTACAGAAGAACCAGCGCTGACGTAAAACAACCCGTGTGTGTTATTTCCTATCAGAGGTCAGCCAGAGACAAAATTTTTGCCCTATCAGCAGTCTGGAGAACGTCTGTAGCGCTTTTCTTGACAGAACACTGTTATCTGGATATTTGACTGTTTGACTAATATGCTGCAAATCAGCATATTAGACTGATTTCTGAAGGATCATGTGACACTGAAGACTGGAGTAATGATGCTGAAAATTCAGCTTTGATCACAGCTATTAATTCAATTTTACAATATATTCACATAGAAATCAGCTATTTGAAAATGCAAAAAAAAAATATTTTACTGTTTTACTGTATTTTTGATCAAATAAATGCAGCCTTGGTGAACAGAACAAAAAAACCCAGACTATGTTAAATAAAGGTTGATTTGAAGTAAAGATCAGCATTGCTTACTACTTTTTGTTTTGTCCTTTGAATTATTGGGTGCCAAGAGCATCAAACCATTGAAATTCAACTGACATTTATAATCCAAAATTGTGGATTTCCCCTATGCATTTCATGGTAACATTACACTGTAAAAAAAAAAAAAAGTGATGTTTACTGTAAAATACCAGCAGCTGTGGTTGCCAGAACTTCATTATAAAAAAATATGGTAGCAACATTTTAGGTTTTACAGACTTCACATTTAAAAAACTGTATTTCATTAACTGATGTGAGGTATTGCAACTTATTGAAGTACTAGCATCTGTTTTGAACCATTGTAATACACTGATAACCACCAAAAACAGGTGTTCATGAGAAAGTTACATGATGAATCAAAGCCCGTCACAAACAGCTTTACCACAAGCTGAAGAGGGAAATACTATATAGAAGGTGCACAGTGTCATTCACACAAATACTAAACACCATCATGGTTACACACATGATACTGAAATAATGCAATAAACTTTAATTTAACAACATTAGATGTAACATAAAACTCTAATGTACACAACTGATAAGAAAAAACTAAGAAGAAACAGTTGTTTCAGCGAAAAAAAACATCAAATATGAAGTGTCATGCAGGGAATTCTGGGAATTTATGTTTTTTCAATGTAAATTATACAATTATTTTTCTTTTTCACAGTTATTCACTGTATATAGTATTGAAACTTACTGTTAACCAATTTTTCTGTAGCATTTTTACGGTCTTTTACTGTTAAAATCACAATCATTTTTTACAATGTAATAATACATTTCAACATTTGATTATAGGGAACAATTTGCCAACTTTTGCATCACAAACATTTAGGAACTGCGCTGGATCACCAAATCTCGGTACTGAAGCCAAACCACTGCATTACCAGTCAGTGCTGACCAGCATACTATCCGCTCGGCTAAATGGCCTCTATACGTTAGCCTCGCTGCTGTGGTCGTATATGGACTAATGCTCTTACGTGAGGATTAACTTCTTCCTCCCTCCCATCACGCAGTTTTAATCAACGTGACGGTGACATCAACTGCAAGACGCTACAGGAGAAGATCAAGTCTTTCCCTCCTACACACAGTCCTGTTTTACAAGAGCAAAACAACATGCAGCCACGACTAGCACAAAAAGCCATTTCAAACAGATGCGTATGCCATTTCTGCAACAAAAACAACATATCTCAAAGATAAGTTAGTTAAAAGTGGTGTTTATTACTCTGCAATTACAGTGTGATAGAGTAATGAATGAAATATCACTATTTGATGTTAAACAGATGTAGCTGGCATGTTATCTGCATATTAAAGAGACTCTGATCCACAGCAGTTGTTGAAACATGGAAAATTGTTGCCAGATTGTTTCAAATACGCATTATTTGGGTCACTAAATTCAGATATAGATTAATTAAAGATATAAGGTAAAAAAGAAACCCACTGCCTGACATTATCACAGAAGAATAAAGAAGGTCTGATGTGCCATTTTGAGTGCTTTTTGGCCCTGAAGTCCCTCAAAACGCACTTTTTACAATCTCAGAAGTTCAGTTTGTCTACTAACAACATCTAAACACATGCAGAGTTGTCATTTTTGTCATATTTTTGCAATGTCATTTTTACTAGACAGAAAAGTTGTACTTTGAAACTATTTTTACTCAGAAATTGCAACCAAATTTTACAAAGAAATGGCAAGCAACATTGAATTAAACAAGAAATTTTGAAGCAGAAAGACTGAAGTAGCACTTTCTTGTCAAATGTATCCCAGTAATCTCTGTTTTACTTAAAATATTGAAAAATAATTTCTTACACTGTACTTCTAAAATTATTTTGTGGTACATATTACATATTGGAAACAAATTGGAATAAAATGGCTCGCTGCTTTGTCTTACTGAGACTAATTTAATAACCTGCATTTTATGTCTAAGCACATATAACTAAATAATATTCCATAATTTTTCAGAATTTGGTGGTTTGATTGGTGATAACATCTAATAAAAATGCTCACAAGTGATTTTCGTCACGTTTCATAGCATGCTCGTCTCCTTGGTAACCAAGTCTACACTAACTTTAGGGACAAAACTGTTGCTGCTGGTGGAAATGATGTCACAACTGAGGGACAAAAATTGATCTAAAATAGTTAAGTATCTGAAATGCGCTGTTTATTTCACTCTTTGTTCAGATCGTCGCCGTTGTTAAAACGTAATCATTATTTTGTGATGACTTTCTGTGTTTTAAGAATGCATCTAGGACAAGAGCAAAACGATAAAATACACATAAAATGCGTCAAACAAATAGAAGATACAATAGCTGTAATGTGACCTTCATATAGCGACAAAATCAAGACCTGGCAGATAAACGTGTTTGTTTTGGGACAGTGTGTCGGATAACGCGTGTCCCGTTACTCGCTGATTGATCTCTTTGTGTCCACAGGCCTGTCGGGAATAAAATCCGCTTTTCGTAGAGAGCACGGATGAAGCAACAGGCTGCTGGTGCGACGAACGACGAGAAAAGTTGACAAAACGGAGCAAATGAAGTGCGGGAAACGGCATTAAAACAACGACGCACGGCGGCGGTCATCAAAGGATCGATGATGCGAGCGCGGCACTGTTTCATTCCAACAAAAGCGCGTTTGTTACAATGTAGCTCAAGCTGATCACATCAAAGCCCGCCGCGCCAGTCACACACATTCACGGAGAATAACGAGTTTTGTTGAGAATAACTTACGTGAATGGCGGTATCTCGCTGCGGGACGGAGTCTGTCCGGTTGTGTTGTGTTGTGTTAACGATGGGCGCTGTGTTTGAAACTGGAGCCGCCCCGCACACACACACACACACACACTGCGCCGCTCCGTGGCTGCCGCGACCACTGAACCCCTGAACCCTCACAAACATCTGAAGAAAACTGCACTGGAATAGATAAGAGAGCCTGCTTCCTTCAGGAATATTTCATTACCAGACACAGAAAATCATATAGTCAGTAAATATATAACCGGGGCTAGTTGTCACATGGGAAAGTTGTCATTCCAGCAGCTTGCACTGAAGAACATTAACAGGGAAAGAACAACCCACACTGCTTTCACATTCCACTGGGCAAAGATTGCAGACATACCTGTCCCGCTCTCCTCTCCCTCTTCTCCTCCATCAGACTCGGGTCACCAAAAGTTCACTTAGAGTGTTTAGCTATATGTCAAATATATAATGAATTAATTGTTTTCCCATGTTCATGTTTGATAAAATAATTGTCCCAGTGTGATCCCAGAGTGAAAAGAAGAGTCTTATAACTATATGTTTTTTTTAATAAAACTACAGTATTTGTTAAATAAAACAGTAGTTTAGCATGTGTAGATATTCATGGTATTTTTTTTTTCATTTTTTCATTTTATATAGACCTATAATGTTTTATTTGTCTATATTTATGTTTATATGTTTTAAACCAATCTATATGAATACATATTTAAATAGTCTATTTTTCAGAGTATATTAAGAATAGCATGAACAAAATATGAAGTGTCATGCAGGGAATTCTGGGAGTGTCAATTTACGTTTTTTTCACTGTAAATTATACAATTACTTTTTCTTTTTCACAGTTATTCACTGTATATATTATTGAAACTTACTGTTAACCAATTAACAGTTTTTTTCTGTTTTTCTGTCTTTTACTGTTAAAATCACAATCTTTTTTTTTGCAGTGTAATACATTTTAACATTTGGTTGTAGGGAACAATTTGTCAACTTTTGCATCATAAACATTTAGGAACAGAATAGCTGAATCACCAAATATTTAAATAGTCTATTTTTCAGAGTATAATCAGAATCAGAATCAGAATGAGCTTTATTGCCAGGTATGTTTACACATACGAGGAATTTGTTTTAGTGACAGAAGCTCCAGAGTGCAACAAAATGACAGCTACAGGACAGGACACAGATAATAAAAAGAATAATATACAAAATAAACAATGTACAAAATATCAAAAACATTATATAATATGGACAAATATGTATGTACAGGTATGATATGTACAAATTTGAAATGTAAATAAGTATGTGTGTTAAATAAATAATGTATAATAGTGTTGTGTGTACCACGTTTATTGTCAAGTGTTCATGAGTTGAATTGCCTGAGGGAAGAAACTGTTCCTGTGCCTGGCCGTTCTGGTGCTCGTTCTGGTGATAGCGGAGTAGAACTGTTTCAGCAGCTCCTGTGGCAGGTTGAGCTTCCTCAGCTGATGAAGGAAGTTCAACCTCTGCTGGGCCTTTTTCACAATGGACTTAGTGTGATTGTCCCACTTCAGGTCCTGAGAGATGGTGTTGCCCAGGAACCTGAATGACTCCACTGTTATTACAGTGCTGTTCATGATGGTGAGTGGAGGGAGAGCAGGGGGGTTTCTCCTGAAGTCCACGATCATCTCCACTGTTTTGAGAGTGTTCAGCTCCAGGTTGTTGTGACTGCACCAGACAGCCAGCTCTTTAAACTTCTGTCTGTAGGCAGACTCGTCTCCGTCCTGAATGAGGCCGATGAGTGTGGTGTCACCTGCAAACTTCAGGAGCTTGACAGAGGGGTCTTTAGATGTGCAGTCATTGGTGTAGAGAGAGAAGAGCAGTGGGGAGAGGACACAGCCCTGAGGAGCTCCAGTGCTGATTATACAGGTGCTGGATGAGAATTTTCCAAGCTTTACTAGCTGCTAGCCACCATCATCCCATCACTCCTCCAGCACAAATTAACTCGGCTATCCGTCCCCACCCCTGTCTGTCAGTGGATCACCAGCTTCCTGACAGACAGGGGTGGGGACGGATAGCTGAGTTAATTTGGGCTGGAGGAGTGATGGGATGATGGTGTTAAAAGTGGAGCTGAAGTCTACAAACAGGATCCTCACATAAGTCCCTGGTCTGTCTAGATGTTGCAGAACATAATGCAGTCCCATGTTGACTGCATCATCCACAGACCTGTTTGTTCTGTAGTGAAACTGAAAAGGATCCAGTAAGGGTCCAGTGATGTCCTTCAGATAAGCCAAAACCGGTCTTTCAAATGATTTCATGGCCACAGACGTTACAGCCACAGGTCTGTAGTCATTAAGTCCAGTAATTTTAGATTTCTTTGGGACGGGGATGATGGTGGAGCGTTTGAAGCATGAAGGGACTTCGCACAGCTCCAGTGATCTGTTGAAGATCTGTGTGAAGATGGGGGCCAGCTGGTCAGCGCAGGTTTTCAGACAGGCTGGTGTCACACCGTCTGGGCCTGGTGCCTTTCTTCTCTTGTTCTTTCTGAAGACCTGGCACACGTCATCTTCACTAATCTGAAGTGCAGGTGTAGGGGAGAGGGCAGTTGCAGAAGGTGTGAATGGTGTTTTTTCAAACCTGCAATAAAACTCATTCAGATCGTCTGCCAGTTGTTGATTCTCCACAGTGCTGGGGGATGGTGTCTTGTAATTGGTGATGTCTTTCAGACCTTTCCACACAGAAGCAAGATCACTGGAAGAGAACTGGTTCCTTAGCTTTCCAGAATAATTCCTCTTGGCCACTCTGATCTCCTTTTCCAGTGTGTTTTTGGCCTGTTTATACAAGAATCTGTCCCCATTCCTGCGAGCATCTTCTTTGGCCTGACGGAGCTGTCTGAGTTTTGCAGTGAACCATGGTTTGTCATTGTCGTAGGTTAAATGAGTCCTGGTAGGAATGCACGTCTTCACAGAAACTGATATAAGATGTTACAGTCTCTGTGAGCTCATCCAGATCGGTGGCTGCAGCTTCAAAAACACTCCAATCAGTAAGGTCGAGACAGGCTTGTAAATCCCGCTCTGCTTCATTAGTCCATCTTTTTACAATCCTTAATACAGGTTTAGCTGATTTCAGTTTCTGCCTGTAGGTCGGTATATGATGAACTAAACAGTGATCAGAGAGCCCCAAAGCTGCCCGTGGGACAGAGCAATATGCATCCTTTATTGCTGTGTAACAGTGATCCAGTATATTACTGTCTCTGGTGGGACATGTAACATGCTGTCTGTATTTTGACAGTTCACGGGAGAGATTTGCTTTATTAAAGTCCCCGAGAATGATAATAACAGAGTCTGGGTGTTGATCAGCGCCGCTGCTCCGCCAACTAGAACTTTCAGCAAAACGTCCGAATAAACTAAATCCGGTAAAAGATTTTGTGGTGTGTTCTGCCGAATGTTCAGCAGTTCACCCCTGGTAAAACTGATCGTGTTTGACAAACAAAAAACAGGAAAAACTAACAAAAACAGTACAAACACTGGAGAGCTAAGCACTGTGGCTGCCATGTGCGGCGCCATCTTAAGGGTAAAAATAGTAAAAATTTAAAGCACAGATTCTGAAGGTGCTGTAATTAGAATTTATATATACATCTTGGCTTGAGGAAAGAAAATAAAACATTTTTACAAAATAAAAATAAAACCAAAAAAATATTTTTGCATTTTCCAAACAATATGAAGACACTATACAGATGGAAATGCACTAAAATAGTGCAAGGTGAAGTACTGTAGCATAAAGTTTCCCAAAGTATAAATGGGTAGTTTATAAGGCAAAAAGAGAGCAAAGAGCCAAACTTAGCAGAGTTAGCAGAGGAGTACTAGTACTAGGAGTATCAGTTCTACATTTTCAAATTATGCCAGTCTTATGTAACTGACTTATCTCCAGCCTTAAAGAAAGAAATTGCACGGTCCAAGCAGTTTCTGCCACTGGCCACGGGTTTAAATTAGATTTTGAATCCCATATTTTCATAGGATGTTTTTATGGTGTCAGACTGTTGACCCTGCTGTATATTCCTGCAGTGAACACGTTAGCAGATGTGACCTGCACCTAAAATCCAAGAAAACCAGCAGGACCATTCATCAAAGACTTTTTATTGGACATAACACTCCTGTTTTTAATTCCAGTGTCAGGATGACTAATTAGGATGTAGAGGGAATATGATAACTAATTAGGTGCACTGCCTCTCCCAGAAAATACCTTGAAAATCAATTCAGAGTAGCTTGACTGCATGAATGACCGTGCTGCATGCATAAACTCTCAGACAGGACTTCATCTTGTTCAGCAAATATTCCTTGGCCATGTTTGTAATTCACAAGTTAACACACTGTGTCCATTTACATTATTAGTGTTTTGTAATAGTGTTTTGTTTCTAAAATAACAGTTCAAAACAACTTAATGCATGCTCAGTATTTTTTAGAAAGTCATAGAAACAAAAATAATTGGTGAAGTTTAAAGAAATAAATGAAAATCAATACTCAACCTCAACCTCAGGCCATCCAAGATGTAGATGAGTTTGTTTCTTCATCAGATTTGGATAAACGTGTCATTCCATCACTGTCTCAGCAATGGATCCTCTGCAGTGAATGGGTGCCATCAGAATGAGAGTCCAAACAGCTGATAAAAACATCACAATAATCTACAAGTAATCCATACCACTCAATCAAATAATGTCTTGAGAAGCCAAAGCTGCGTGTTTGTAAGAAACAAATCCATCATTAATATGCTTTTAACTTTAAAACGCAAGTACCCTATCCTTAATATTGCTTCCTTCAGTAAAAATGTTGTCTGGTCTGAATCAGGAGAGAAATCTGCACAGATCAAGCACTGTTTACAAGCCAAAACGGCTCTAAACAAATATGTCAGTGGATTTTAAGAGTCAACAGGGAATGTACGTTTTTACTGGAGGAAGCATTATTATGGATTATGAACTCATATTTTGGCCAGAAGCAATGTTTAAAGTTAAAACGTCTTAATGATGGATTTGTTTCTTACAAACACACAGCTTTGTCACTTCACAAGATGTTAACTGATGTTAATACACCGTTTTTACAAACGAGGATGTCCCCGAAAGGAGGTTTTGTCAGATATATATCACTTCTGAATACATATTTGTCCCCAAACATACACTGAGAACTGTGGCGCTGAAACACCTGGAGAAGAGCAAGTCCCTTGCGCTCATTGTTTTATAGGATTTGTGTCTCCTCTCTGTCGCAGTTGTGACATTTTGATCAAATCAAATTAAGTGACAATGTCGCAGATGGAACTGAAAGTTAAATGTATCACAGTCCCTTTAGGGCCTATAAAAACACCTCTTCAGTTAAACTCACCTCTGCTGCGCCTCTGAAAGCCACACACACAGACTGTAAATGAAACAAGCCACGTCTCTCTGAAACACAGGCTCATTGGAAATACGTGACTCTGGCTGTATTACTGCAGAATACATTGCTCTAGGTCTATTCCACTGGATTTTGCAGATGACAAGCCCACTAGAGGCACTATAAGCTATATCATTTTCTTCCATTGCAGATGCAGGTTTATTAATGCTGTACCGTGTGCGCTATCGAGCAAGTTTGCTACACCAGAAAAGCCAAACATACGGCACTGGTTATGTGATGCAAATGTAAAAATGTGTTAGTTTACAACTCATGCACTATGGTAAGTGTTTTCAGGTCATATAACATGGTATTGTGCAAGGAACCACATGAAAATAAGTCTTTATTACATTTATATTTAGTCATTTAGCAGACGGTTTTATCCAAAGCGACTTACAAATGAGGACAACAGAAGCAATCAAAACCAACAAAAAAGCAATGATATGCAAGTGCTATAACAACTCTTGGTTAGCCTAACGCAGTACACATAGCAAGGTTATATATATATATATATATATATATATAATAAAAAGAAAACAATGGAAAAAGAATAGGGAGCGCTAGTGTTAGAGGGTCATTTTTTATCATAAATAAAAAGAAAACAAGTAGATATAATAGAAAAAGAATAGAGAAAGCTAGTGTTAGAGGCTGTTTTTTAAAGAAAACAATCAGTTAGAAAACAAATAGAGAGTACAAGTCTTAGAGGGTCAAGTGTTTTTTTTAACAAAAAAGAAAACAAATAGATAAAATACAATTAGAATAGATAGTGCTAGAGTTAGAGGGTCAAATAAAGATGGAAGAGATGTGTTTTTAGCCGTTTCTTGGAGATGGCTAAAGACTCAGCTGCTCAGATTGAGTTGGGAAGGTTGGGAACAGTTAATGTAAAAGTAATCAATAATCTGCTTCTGTAATCATAATTTGTGTGAGAAGGAGTAAAAGTTGTTGGTGTTTTACTGCCACTAGTGTTCATTTCAGCTAAAAACTGCAGTGAAATGTATGTATTGGTACGTTTTTGCAGTTTTACAGAAACATAGCCAGAATGAGATGTTATTTTTTCAAGATCCATCTCCTGGATGAGCGTCTATACGCTGGTAACCCTTCAACAAGGAAGAAACAGGTTAGCTCTGTATCCAGGAACTGTTGGTGCTACCAAACTCTAAAGACTG
This sequence comes from Tor tambroides, assembly GCA_021397915.2. Classification (NCBI taxonomy): domain Eukaryota; kingdom Metazoa; phylum Chordata; class Actinopteri; order Cypriniformes; family Cyprinidae; genus Tor; species Tor tambroides. The sequence continues at coordinate 99,966 of JAFVLL020020470.1, read as the reverse complement.
GATCATTTGCCTCCCATAGCAGGTCATTTGAGGATAAAATTGATGGTAGACCGTTTCAGGGGCCACTTCCACTGGCTTGGCTTGGAGAGTGACATGAATCCGTTCTGCCAAAACTGCGATATGAGGCAGCAAACATCCCTCATTAAGCCCCTGCTGACGACTTATATTAATCCCTGATGCTAACTGTAAATTCCTGGCTTTGCAAGCAATGTAATTAGGATTTTATTTGACTTCAACTCTCAAGCTGCGCTGGTTGTCATATAATCGGAGTGTTTGAGAATAAACTGGAGAATTTTTCAGGCGTGTTGGGAAAGCGGGAGTTGGACCACACAATGGAAAATTCTGAGGTGTTGTTACTGCAACATGGCCAGTCATTTCCATCAGAAATATACACGTTCCCACACATTATATCAGCCTGGGAGCAGGATGATCAGTGGCCTCTGAGGAAATAGAAGAAGGTGAAAATCTTTCCATTTCTTCCAAGTGAAAAATAACAATTTTAAAAGGGTACTTAGAATATACTTAAGTGCAAACTACATGTTTTTAGACATATAATTGCATGCTAAATGCAATTAAATAAAATGTATTATAGTTTAAATTTATATTAAATGCAACTTAAGAATGAACTCAAGTATCTTTATAAGTGATTTCATAATTGCTTTGAAATCTGGTTAAAGTCCTGCTGAATGTACTGACAAGCATTTATGGTAAACTGTATACTTTGTCATTTCTATTTAAACTTGTATGTCATGTATTTAAATATATTTGCAATAAAACCTTTGTAATGATTAAGTTGCAATTTAGTACATTTAAAATTAATATTTTAAATGTACTAAATTGCAACTTAATCATTACAAAATACTAAAATATTATAATATAAATAACATTTAAAATATTAATTTTAAACATAATATTGAATAGCATGCTACAGTAAAAATCCTAATGTGCTTTGGTATTAGTCAACACGTCAAAATAAGTGTACTTTAACATAAGATTATGATTTAAATAATAATGTAAAATATACTTTAAAGTAAAATATTATTATTATTATTTCTTTTTACAAATTGCACTTTTTAAAAGTCTACTTCAGTGTGTTAAGAAACAATCATGAAAGTGTATCTCTTCAAGTCACTTTAGTGGCCTTTTAATTCATTATTAATATTCTATTAATATTATATCATCTGCTAGTACAGTTTTAAGAATAAACATACTTTAAAGGCTAAAAAGATACTTAAAACAGAGTTCCACTCTGATTGCTTTGTCAGTAACCGTGCCTGTCACAGTGAAATTGTCTGTGTATTAGTGACAGATCCTTCTCCTCAAACCCCACATGATGCCACAGACTCTCACACCATCAAATTGGCTCTCAGCGTGAGTCACTGTCACCATTTGTTCTGGGTGAATGGAGTCAGACGGCTGAATCTCTCCCGCAGCTTGTCCCAAAACTGAAGCCCTGTTTGGAATCGGTCATTCTGAAACAGAAATTCTACCGTTTACCCATAGCGGTCATAAGAAAGACTGAATAAGAATGCTAAATTATATAAGCTTAATCACATGAGTCTACAACATGCTTCAAAGTCACCCTTGTTAAAACAGCAGAGAAGTTACAAAGTTACACATCTTCTAAAAAGATGTATATACAAAATGAGTGCATTTCACACAGTGAAGTAACATTCTTTACTATACCTTTGGTACTTTTTGGGTACTTTATTTTAAGCTGTCCTTGTTACAGTGTAATTATACATTTAAGTACTGAGTAATATTAATTAACTATATGTACTTACTTTTTTTTGCAATATAATATTAGTATGTAACAGTATGTTTAGATATCAAGCATATCTTACAGCTAAAATATTTATTGATTACTGTCGTTGGTCTGTTTTTACATCATGTGGTTTTCAGTGTTGGTTCCACAGTTTGTGGAATAATGTTTCAGTGGAATAGATATTGAGAGATGCATGAAGAGTGTTGATGGTTGTAGGCATTCTGGATGAAATATTAACTGTTGTGCTGGCAGAGATTGTGTAAATATGAACGTATGTGAAAAAAAATGTACTTTTAAGGGTACAACGCTGTGGCAGTACCCTTGAAGGGATATTTTTGTACCATATTTACCCCTAAGGGGTGCATATTGTAGGTTATCTTAGAGAAGTAATACCTGTAAGGTACATAATTGTAAATAAGTGGTAAACAATGTTCAAATGTCTCCTTCTAAAGGTATCACCTTTAAGCTGTTGTACCCCAGAAGGTACAATCTTTGAACATTTAGGAATCATTTCTGAAAACTTAAGTCACTTTCAAAACTCTTCACACAGTGAGCACAACATTAGTCTGTGTGGGCTAAAATGAGGAAATTTATGAGCAATTTAAATTGCTTTAGAATAAAATTGTCCTCATCTTCTAAATTCCATAAATAAAATCCATGACCCAAATCCAAAACTCTCCACACTCAGAGAAAAGGTACAAAAGCTGTCACAGGGGTGGTACTCTTTCAAAAACTACTAATATGTATCATTTAGTTACTAAATAGTTCACTTTAGGTACAAATATGTACCTTTAAGGGATTGAAATGCACCCTTTAGGTGTATACAAAGGTGTATCATTTGAAAGGGTACTCTCCCAGTGACAGCTTTTGTACCTTTTTTTTTTTTTTGGAGAAATAAAGGGTGGTACCATTTCAAAAGTTACTAATGTACACTTAATGGACTATATGTACTTTTAAAGTAATAATATATACTATTTAATGGTAAGTAAGGTACAAAGATTAAAGATTAGCTTTTGTACTTTAGGGTACCGCACCAAATACAGCTTTTGTACCTTTTTTTCCACAACCTGCAAAACACATTCAAAACAATGACAAATTTAATGCATTTCTGCAGTAAATATACTGAAATATATAGAAATTCTCCACAGAATATTTAAAATAAACTGAAATGTCAGCTGAAAATGTTACCAGGTGTCCTATTTTAGACTCGTTTCTATCTTTTAATAAATGTAATGACATTTTGAGACATATTACAGCGATTGTTTTGTGTTTTAGGATCCAAAGTTTGCCTCCCACAGGAGGGAGAGGTTCAGTCTTTTCAGATGTGCAGGAAATTGCCAACAATGCAATAAACAGGTGGGAAATTTGGGCCAAGGAGCTGGTAGACAATATCACTTTGGGGAATGTGAATATGGTCAGCACAGCAACAATTAGCAGAGTCCTAGAGAAACATAAAATAAGGATTCACTTCAGTTTGTAAAATGAATTACCAGCCAAATAAGCAGCAGTCATTAGTTACAAAACCCTGGATCTCAGATTACACTTTTTGTGTTTAGTGTCTTCACACGGTTTGTTGCTTGATAACACTACAAAATTTTCATCAATGCTTGGATGCAAAATAACTATTTCAAAAGATTAATCACTCAAAACAGAAGTACTAGGACGAGTTGGGGACTCCTCACGCTGCATTACAAAGAAAATAAAGAACAATCACACAAACCAGTGTTAGCGATTCCAGAATATGAATCCATGTCCCACATTTCACACATGAACACAGAAATAAGAAAACCTCAATGTAGAAAAAGGTTGCTTTAAGGTTGCCACCAACACTTCCATTACAGTTTTTTTTCAATTGCTAACATCCTTTTGTCCAAACTCTAGTCACATTTTCAAAACTCTAAACACAGTTAGCACAACATCCGTCTGTTGTGACCGTACCATTAACACAATTTGTGTTGTTCTCACACAATATGCAGTCAATTACCATGTTTCTAAAATGCTTACATTTTCTTTTCATACAAGCTTACCCAAAACCAAAATCATGGATCTTTTTAGTCTTATTTACAAATGCTTAAACACAACATGTCAGAAATGAAGACCTAATGTTCCAAACCTTAAATATAGTATAAAGCTCCTACTTCTGCTACAACAGCAGCTCAAAAGTATTGAAAAAATTCTCTGCATAAAATATTGTAACAACTGATAAGCATTTTTAAGTAACAGATCACTGAAATGTTTAGAAATAGCTGATTCCAGTCTCAGTTGGAGAAATAGCAGGTGTTGAAGCTCTTTCCATTACATCAACAACATAGAGTAAAAAAGACCTCTTTGAATTGGTTTTGTGGATGCCAGGGCAACACGAATCAGAGACAGAGAAAATGTCTGAAAGTGGGGGGAGAGGAATAGTTGGCCAGGACATGAAGGTGGTTGTATCTAAAAAGGGAGAAGAAGAGGTAGGGGAGAGGAGTAAGTGTGTGCTGGACTGTATATTTTATGTTGTTTGTTTTGTTTTTTCCCACTTTTATGTGGAACCTACGAAAGCTTATTTCTGCCATGGAATATATAGGGTAATGGGTAATTGTGACTTTATCTCAGAATTCTGACTTTTTTCTTGCAATTGTGAATTTACAGAATCTCACAATTCTGATAAAGTCTGAAGTGCAAGATGTAAACTCGCAATTCCAATAATAGAAGTCCAAATTGTGAGATAAAAAGGTCACGGTTACTGTCTTTACTTTTTTATTCTGTGATGGAAACAAGTTTCATAGTAACCAAAGGCCATGTATGTTGGAATTTCTGTTGGTCACTGGCATCAGCTACCATGGGTGCACTATCCACATCCAACCCCCACCCACTGGAAAGCAATTTCAATCAAGCTTACAGTTGAATATCTGCATAGGGGACCCTATTTTTTCTGTTGTACATTCTATAAAGTAATGACTCATTCAGTTTTAGATAGTATGTTGCCAAGAATGAACACATTCAACACTTAAAAATGTAAAATGGGTTTCGGTTGAAGGTAAACTGAAGGCTAAATTACAAAAAACTATGGATTTTTATATTGTCTATTATATGCAGGTAGAACTGAAACATGACAAGTAATGCAGTTTTTGTAAAGCCATCAACTGTTAGTATTTTGACAGTCACTGTACTATGATTGACTATATGTTTCTTTTGGATAGAAAATAGTGCTAATGTTTTGACAGAGTTAGTATATGTAGAAAATGGTATTCAGCATTTTGAAATGTAGTGTTTGTATTTATTTAACAAAATGTGGTTTTGGCCAGAAAATTAACTATTTGGCTAATTGTGTGATGTTGGTGTGTTGCTGTGTTAAGAGTTTAGAAAAAGTACTTTAAGTATTGGTAAACGCTTGTTAGCAATTGAAAAAAACTGTAGTAGACTTCCGTTAGTAGATGAAAAGGGCTCTACACGCTGAATTTGAAAGAGTAGAGAGATGTCATTGTACTTTTGTAAAATAATTTTATACTGAAAAACGCTGTGTAACGCTACCTGTTTTTAAGTCATTTTGCATGACAAAGTGTGGTTTTTTTTGGATTTGTTGACAATCTTTGGTAGTGTTACGGAAGAATGTGTTGATGTGAGACATAAAGGCACGAAGTGTTTTGGTAAATTTAGTGCATGTTGAATGTGAAATTAACTGCTGTGCAAAGCATGAAAGTTAGTTAGGAGAACTGTGTGAAAAAAAGTGCCCTAAGTATTAAAAAATTGGTCTGACTGTATATAGCGATTGTACAAAATGCAAATGTTGTACCAACCATTAAAGTTAGTGAAGAGAACAAGTAGAAGTGGAAAAAGTATTGTGGTCCTTAAAAAAGTAATTATAAACTTTAAGGTTAATGCTCTAAAAATAGTTAATGTAGCCACTTAAACACCTCATTATTTACCTAAATACATTGTGCATATTCATTAATTTAAAAATAATAAAATATACAAATTTCTATTATGCAAGAATCACCCTTTCAAAACCGTTAACACCAGTCAATGTTAAAGCCAAAACGCACGCAGCACAATTTACTACATTTTTCACAACACTGTCATGACTTCACTTTGCATAGAAAGGGTCACCTCTGAAAACCCAGAGCAAAGAAAATGAGGCCTCTAGAGAAAGAGCAAGAAGAAGACTGCAGGACTGAGGAGAGATGGTGTAGGTAGAAAGATATGATGGGTGAGAAACAAGAATAGATGCATGAGGAGGAGAGGAACAGAACGAGGAGACCATTTCCTGGGGATAGAGCATCAACATTCCCATTCATCACAATATCGTCTTTCCTCGTGACTTTTTGAGCCATAACCTGAGCTGTAAAAGCCATGGGATTAATCACTCTGCAGGAAAATTACCCTATGACAACACAGATGTCAAGAACACACACTCCCAAAGCCTTTACAAGCACTTATCCTCAGCTGACACATGAACAGCAGCAGTCAGTGAAACATGTACTCTTACAGTCACATTCATGCATTTTGCAAATGCTTCAATCCACAGCGATTTACTCTGCAGTCAGAAATGGAATCAAAAGTTCATTTCACAACTTTAAAAGCCTCCAAAAAGAATCAGGCACTCATCAAACTTTAATGAAATATAAGTGATATGCAATGGCCCTAACAAGCAGGCATAAAATTAACTTAAAAATGTGGTTACACTTTATTTTAAGGTGTCCTTGTTACAGGGTAATTACACATTTAAGTACTGAGTAATATTTATTAACTACATGCACTTACTATATGGTTAGGGTTAGGATTAGGGTTTGGCTTAAAGTTACTTGCATGTAATTATGCATAATTTATTGTTATTATAATAGTAAGTACGTGTAACGTGTAACAAGGACACCTTAAAATAAAATGTTACCAAAAATGTCTTTAAAATGTCTAAATTTCATCGTATTAAATCAAACCAAGTAGCATCTGCAAACAAATGACACTGGAGCTTCTTTCAGAACTAATTTCACTTTTCTGAGCCACACAAAATTATTTTTAACCAATTAGTCTCAAGGTCACATTTCATGTTATGAAGATCCACAGGGTTTCCAAGACTTCAATTTGAAGAATATACACAATCTGTATACTCCAAACCTGTATACCTCAAACTGTCAATCAATGGAGAAACAGTTTTTGGTCCTGTTGTTGTAGTTGCTATCCAGCCAAACTGCGACCCTTTATAGTTGAAGGCATTGAAGAGTTGAGAGAAAAACAAGAGCTCTTTCTCCATATTGGGCCAGTTTACTTGTGGTGTGTTTAAAGTTTACTTTTTAAACAGGAATTAGAGAAAAACATTATCTGAAGAACACAATGTTTCAGAAAGTCGGTCAGCAGATTCAGCAGCCCAAGTGGCCTGGCTCTGGTAAACATATCGATGAAAACACAAAAGGTAATCAAGAGCCGAAATCATAAAGAACTAGATATTACAGAACAGACTGTACCACAAGAGTTGCTAACACAAACACAGGAAAAACAACTGGATCCACAGGAAAGTTTTCTCCATGAAAACTTTCCATGAATTAGTGTTGCTTGCTAAGACATTGCTTTGTCTTGTACTTAGGGATTTGAGTAAACCCATAACCTGAATTATTAAACTTTGACTGCATCCCACCAGTAGTGCAGCCATAAATTTAGTGGGCCAAGAGATGCTTCTTTCATCTTACATTGGGAGTGGAAACACCATAATAACTACAAATGTATTGGAGGTTGACCTGCAGATCCCATCAATCTGTCTGAAAACAGCATTTCAGTCCCTTCATCTGGCTGTCCAATCCATCATTTCACAGTCTTGTCAAGTTCCAATTGTCCTTCACTAGAGACATTTTCTATACAGGTGTCATCCAACCTGGCTGGCAACTTTCTTTTACAGAGGCAAGTGACATCCTCATGTTTCATCATAAGCTCCTTTGTCTGTTTGATCAAAGCCATTGTTTGAATCATCCCTGTATGCAGTAAAACTCTCCTTGAGCTCCTTGATCAAATGAAGTGCCTGTGATGAAGAGGTTGACGGATTATAGACCCTTAAGTCTCGCAAAACTTGTTGAAAGTGATGAGAAAAAACACAAATGTCTTTGTTTGTATTAGTTAAAAGAGATATTCAGTCTGAATGTGAGTTTAGTCTGACTAGAGCTATCAGCAAATTCAGCTAACATTTCTTATATAGCCTCAACAGTGTCAAAAGTTTACTTGGTGAGTCATATTGAAAGCTCTATTGTGAACTGCAAACCATTTTCATGTGGTTGCTTTTGGATTTCCAGAAAGTTGTAATGCATTAGACCCATTACAAAGTTGTAGAAATTGATCAAAACACATTTTCTTTTATCAAAAACCAACGTAACAGTAGGTCATGCTCAGTCTTTTGCTTTGCACAGCATCTAGAGTCGATGCAAAGCTTCCTAAGGTTTTCTATCAGGTTTTCTCGAACCCCTTCCTCTGAGGCAACACATAACTGATGCACTGTTAAACCTGAATCCACAGCACATCTCAGGGTCAAGATTGAGTGCTTTGCAAGACATCAGAAATGTTTTGTGAGATCCCTGCTGCGGTCATGTCCTTTGCCTGCATGAACCCCACAGCAACTTCCAGCAGCTCGTTCTGAATATCAGGGCTAATGCACTTCCGTTTTTTTCTTCCTATTTTGAAAACAACCCTGTTTACCAAAAAAACATAGTAACTGCATCACAAATCAGTACATCCATCTTTCAAATCATGTTGGTTTAACGGTGTTGTTAATGACTATATTGATCGAGCAGATCGAGCAGATGTGAATGTCTTGACAGATATTAGGTGGTGTGATTGCTTCTTGTGCCTATATGAACAAGATGCATGAACAGGGTGAGCACTAGGATGAATTGCCAGAGGGGGCATTTGGAATTTTGAAGGGACACTTGGAATTTTGAAGGGGGAACTTGAAATTTTGTGAAGTAGGCATTTGGGATTTCAAAGGGGGAATTTGGAATTTTGATGTGGACAGTTTGGAGTTTCGAAAGTTTTGAAATTTGGAACTCCGAGGGGGGAACTTGGAATTTTGAGAAGTAGGTATTTTAAATTTTGAAGGAAGCACTAAGAATTTTAAAGGGAGCATTTGGAATTTTGAAGGGGGGAACTTGGAATTTTGAAGTAAGCATTGGGAATTCTGAAAGAAGAATTCAGAGTTTTAAAGGGAGCATTTAGAATTTCAAGGGTGGGACTTGGAATTTCAAAGTAGGTATTTGGGATTTCAAAGGGGGAATTTGGAATTTTGATGTGGACACTTGTAGTTTTCAAGGAAACATTTGGAATTTCAGAGGGAGGCATTGGGAATTTCAAAGGGAGAATTTTGAAGGGGGCTTTGGAAATTTTGAAGGGGGAATTTGAAACAATAAAGGAGGAATTTGGAAATTTGAAGTGGGAATTTGAAGATTTAAAGGAGGCATTTGGAATTTCTAAGGGGACGCACCCAACATATTTTGCATGTAGCTCTCTTTTTACATCTATATCTAATAAAAAGACTACTATTTCTATGTCTACTATGTGTATATTCTTTTTACGTGTGTACATTCATGTGGGTATAGCATGCAGACAAGTAGCACACACACAAGTATATCAGCAGGATAATGAATGTATAATCAAGATAACTGAGTAATGATCTGCAAGTGATTAATTCTTGTGCACCTGTTGCTTATTTGTTTAAGAGTCTGCGGGAAAAAAAGAATACTTGGCATACAAGTTATGTACTAAAGCTGGAGACCCACTGTCCTCTAAAGTTTATTTCCAGCCTGCTTCAACACACCTGCCTGTGATTTTTCAAGCGATCCTGGAGACCTTGATTAGCCGGTTCAGGTGTGTTTGATTAGGGCTGAATCGAAACTATGCAGGACAGTGGGTCTGCAGGGTTTAAGTCCTTTGTATTCAAGAAACATGATTAAAAATAATGCAGAAACCACAATTTTAAAAGACTGAATTTAAAGTGCTTTTGAAGGAGATAAAAAAATCCATAAACAACAGCTGGCCATGGATATGAGGCACTGAAGAAGTGGATGGACTGTGCTAGTGTCACAAAACAGAAGGCTACAGCTTGTAAAAGAGAGGCAAATAAGACAGGTGGCAGTGCCAGTGCTGTTCGTCCTCTGACTGCAGATGAAGAGGAAGTTTTGGCCATTGTCTTGTCCCAAGCCAAAGCATTAAACAATGAAAAAAACAGCATGACAAAAGGCTATTTTAAGATTAAAAACCTGTTAAGAATCCAATTACAATATGAGAAACAATCCTGTGCCTTATTACTGCCAAAAGCAATTGATGAATCCCTCATGTATAACAAGTTCATTTCGATTCCTGAATATTAGACAGCAAAGTGTTTCCATTCATCACTCATGTGCATCAGTAGCAGGTTTACTAATGACCATGCTTAAAGCACTATCTGTGTGTTTCAAATTGGAAAGAAAACCATACTCGGAATTTATGCTCTGCATTTAACCCATCCAAGTGCGTGCGCGCGCGCACACGCACACACACACACACACACAGAGCAGTGGGCAGCCAATGCTGCAGGTTCAGTGCCTTGCTCAAAGGTCTCACCTCAGTCGTGGTATTGAAGGTAGAGAGAGTGCTGGACATTCACCCACCCCACCTACAATCCCTGCCGGACCTGAGACTCGAACCCGCAACCTTCGGGTTACAAGTCCGATTCTCTATCCATTAGGCCACAACTGCCCCTAAATTACTCAGCAATGGCTGCTTTACAATGAGCTCTACAGCTTGAGCACAGGAGGAGAGCCAGAAGTCAAATACAGTGTACGTCAATGGACGCTTGACTCTCTATCCCAGTGGTTTCCAAATAGGGCTTCATAAGGGAACTGCAGAGGGTTTATGAAATGATAAAACAATATTAATTATGTAAGTCATTAAAATGTGAAATATAAATGAATATGGCAGAAATAAAATAATATTGAAATTGCAATATGGCTTAATGCGATTATTAAATCACAAGAGACTTTAATCTGATGTGTTGAATGTTTCAGAGTGAATCACGACACTGTGTTCATTTATATGTGAGCAAAACTCCATTTCTGCACAGAGCTTATAAAGCTTATAAACCCAAAGACTATGTTTAGTCCTTTTTTTAACCTATTTTAATGATTTGATCACTAAAAAAGGTCTAAATTGGTTCTTGTAAAGTCTGAACCTAAGTCAATACCCTTAAAAGTACCTATTGCCATTGTCTCTGTTCTTTTTGCCTGGATATTTTAGCATCAGCAATTTGAAACGTTTTCATGGGAAATGTTTAGCATATCACATTGATTGCTCTGTCTGAACGAATGCATCTGATTCCATCACTTCCTGAAATGACGGAGCAAATTAAAGATTTAAAAACCAAATTGGCTTTGTGCGCAGTGTAAACAAAGACTTCTGACTTCTCAGTAGCACATAAATTGGAGTCGAAGTCTCCAGCAAGTTTGCTCTAATGGGCCGGATGCCTAAAGGCCATGATTACTCTTCAGTACACTTTTCCTGGCCAAGTTAATTCTGTGAATCAAAGAGAAAAGAAGTTGAGCCATGCAAGTCTCCAAAGTAATGAACTGAGTCCAGACAAGAACTCCTTTCAACATTTCTCCTAAAATATTTAAGAATGGAAGTTTAACAAGCCAAAATCAGAAATACTTACAGTGTAATACAATTACTTGGCTGTCACCAAATGGATGTAGTTTTGTAAGGTCACTGTTTCAATGGCACAGTTTCATGTGAATACACTTTGCAGCATAAAAGGTTGCAACGATACGGTCTCAGATCCTTTTTGCTGCCTTGCAATTGAACTCCTTGATGTGCTGCACAAGAACTGTTTTATACATCAAAAAGCTTTTGGCTGGCATGGTCTAAAAGTGATCTTCCTCAGGGCATCATGACTATGGCGTATATAGCATTTCATCAAAGCGTTGACCAGATACAGCCTCAAGTCCTGTCCGCTCTATTCATTGAAGCATTATACGAGAACAGTTTGGTCTAGCAAAAAGATTTTAATAACTTTTTGCCAGTGTGATTTATAGATGACCAGTGTTAAATTTTTTTGAAGATCCAATGAACCGTTTAGGGAGAGTTTGTAAAAGTATGTTTTTCACAAAATTCACAATGGAGGATGGTATGGAAGCCTATTTCCACTTAGAAAAAAAATCATGCTTTGGTAAGTCATACTCATTACTTTAAAAGTCATAATTATTGGATAAAAGGTCAAAGTACATAAAAAAGTCTTAATTATGAGATAAAAAGTAGAAATCATGACAAATTTAGTCAATTATGAGATAAAAGAAGTCAAAATTATGACATATCAAGTCGAAATTGACATAAAAAGTGATAATAACATGAGATAAAAAGAAGAAATTCTGATATATTTAGTCATGATTATGAGATAAAAATTTTACATTTAGATAAAAAGACAATTATAAGATAAAAAGTCAAATCTACGACATACCAAGTTGAAATTTTGACATAAGTGATAATTATATGTGATAAAAAGTAGACATTCTGACATATGTAGTTATAATTATGAGACTGAAATGCTGAAATTGACAAAAAAGTAAAAATTATGAGATAAAAAGTCAAAATTATAACAAATTTAGTAATAATTATGAGAGTTAAAGTTGAAATAATGGCATAAGTCATAATTATTAGAACAAAATTATTAGAAATTATGACACAAAAAGTGGAAATTCTGACTTATTTAGTCTTAATTATAAGATAAAAAGTTGAAAATGACATACAAAGGTGAAATTATGAGATAAAATCAAAAGTATAACATATTTAGTCACAATTATTAGAAAAAAATTATTACATACTAAGTCATATTAAGATTATAAAACACAATTATGTTATAAATAATCATTTTTTCCCCTTTTTATGTCATCATTTTGACTTATAAGCCATAATAACTTATCAAAGAATTTGTTTCTTACGTGGTGGAAATAATCTTCTATAGACATAAACAAGGAGTCATGACATGAGGAATCAATCACGTTTTGCAAATATACAATATGAAACATAAATATCAGTTTTTTTGTTTTTGTTTGTGTATATCCAGCTACTGGGTCATAAATGTCTTATGCATTCTTTGTTACCTTTCTAGATCTTTCTAAAATTCCCTGTAAAGTTTTTTAGCATTTGACACACTCCCAGTGTGATCCTTTTTCTCACTCACATCACTTTAGTCGATCCGTTCACTTCATTTACATATTCTACATCATTATTTTCACTCACCTCACATGCCGCTTCACCATCTGCATTCACATCAGGTCCTGCGTCTCGGCTCAGTGCCTGACGCTTTGGCCTTTCTTTATTTTCCATATTTTCGACTGAATGATACACTGTTGTGTATTCACCTGGTGGTCTGTAATCTGAATAGTGCTGATCCTTGTTTATGTGGATATAAGAGAGTCGTTTATGTCCTTAACCTTTGCATTCAAAACAGAGAGCTCTCAATTCAGGCATGCATCATTAATGAGCTCTCACATGGTTAACAATACAATGGGGCTTTCAATTTTTTTCCTGCCCAAAACAATAAATAACAGCAATTATGCAATTTTCGCTCATAGAGACAATCACCTGAACCGTACATGCTATGTGATTAATCTTTCTGGAGCTGGTGCTGACTGTATTATAATAAAATATCAGTGATGTATGTTGCTTAAATAAATACATGTCTAATGTTGAATGTCTATATATGCAACGAAAATGCTTTTTAGAGGCAGATGATGTAGTTACAGCATCTACCAGCAGGGGCACTGCAAAGTTTTACAAAGTTATCTTGTGCAATAAGAGATGAAAATGTTGCGAATTTAGATTTATCCAGTGAGAATACCTGAAATTATCACTTATATGTGACTCTGTGGTTGTGGATGATGCAAGGAACTAATTGCAGCTTTAATAATGATAATGCAGGAAAATTAGAAGAACAACAATCCAGAAAGAGAAATACAAACCATAACAGCTTTGCATGAAAGTACAGACACAAAAACTGAACTGAAACACGTGACTATAAATAAACAAGGCACTAAGAAAGACACAGGTGAACAAAATGAACGACTAAAGACGCTTAGAAACCATGCAACCAACATAAACAGGAAATAAACCAACAGGAAAATGTGAATGCCAACTCAGAGTGCAAAAATGCCAAAATAGATGCTTAAAGTTCACAATGAAACTTTTGTATTTCTAAGAGCACATCTTTGACTCACATTTGTGAATGTTAATGGACACATGGCCTGCTAAGCTCTTATAACAGTGCGAGACAACGCATGTCTGTCTGTGTACACCAAACACTCAGCATACAACACACTGAGTTCTTGCACACAGACATTCCCAGCATGCACCAGAGAGAGAGATGGCTCTCATCTGTCATGACGGTTTAGCGCTGAAAGCTGGGACACATCACTGATGGCTTTCGGAAACTGAAGTCTGAGGTGTGAAACCTTATCTGGTGCTATTATTTTGGACGTCATGTCAAACTGCAGCCTGCTACTGTCCAGATGACAGCCTAACCATTCAAAAAATGAACCTGGCCATCTGAAAACACGATTAAAACTGAAAACACAACCTACAGAGCCAAGATTGGGCTTGTGCTGTCAGAGGACAAACCTATAAAACAGAGAGCACATTTCCGTTAAATGCTACAAGTTTCATATTACAGCTTTTACAACTTTTTATTTATTACCAGTAGTGTTCTCAATTGCTTTGCTACAAAATGCATACTATAACGCAAATACATGAAGTGTTTTCTCATTCAGATCACGCCATTAGCTGAACTCCATGTAGCTGTCTTGCTTTGCGCACATATACATAATGTTTTCAAAAATATTGCATTCATGGTGTGGAGAAACTTCCGTGTGGCAACATTTCTGCAAAATGATGCTTATTGTACTTTTCGCAACACGTTCAAAATGTCCAGTAGGTGGCACTAAAAGTGTTGTAAATTTTTTCCTAAAACAGACAAGTCTTGGAGTTCTTTTTAAATCGTGACTCAATTCATGGGACTCGTACCCGAGCACTTCATATATCTCAAGAGCAATGCTGTACCGGGTGCACCACTGAGCAAGTTTACTATGTCAGAAAAGCCAAACATATGGAGCTGGTTATGGGATGCAAATGTCAAAATATGTTATTTTTGAAATCATGCATTATGGTAAAAGTGTTTTGAGATCATAACATAGTATTGTACCTAATATTGTCTGACCCCTTTAATCATAATTTGTGTGAAAAGGAATAAAAGTTGTTAGTGTTTTTCTGCTACTAGTGTTCATTTCAGCTGGAAACTGCAGTGAATTGTATATATAGGTATGTTTTTGGAGAACCAGAAAGAACCAGAACTAGAAAAACTGAGCATATTGTATAAGCCACAAGTCTTTACACTAGCTACTATTCACCTTTAGAAATTATTTGAATTCACAATCAACAGTATATAAATTGCATAATGGTCTAAGAATATTGCGGATGCTTACTGAATATAAACCAAAGAGATCTTTCAAATTATTTGAATCAAGTCATTTAGTAGCATAATACTGAGGGTATTTCATCTTTCACTTTACACCTCAATGCCAAGCATTTTGAATTGCCATTGTGTAATGTGCTATATCTTATGTAACAATGGGTGAAAGAGGAAGTATTGACTGGAAGAACCTGTAACTGGGTCATACAATACAAGAACATACCGTTTAATTCCACGATGAAAGGCTTTGTGCCAGCTGAAGAAAGAGATCAAGTGAAGAGAGAAATGGCAGCATTTCGGCTTGTGGTAGTTGATTATGAGACATGAAGAGAAAAAAAGTGTACTTAGTGTTGAGAAAAGCATGTAAACAAATGATTTAAAAAGGTGTTATCAAATATATCGACGTACATTTTTGCTTGTGAATTGCGTAAAAAGAAGAAATGTCACAACTCTGTGATTTCAGGAGACCTTGACATTTGACGTTAAACCACTAAATTTCACTTTTAACATCTCTGAGGCCTTTGGACTTGATTTTCAGATTAATGTTAATAATATTAGTAGCTTAATTAATTAGATAACATAATAACTGGAGCTTACCAGTCAGTATGATTTCAGTCCATCACAACCTGGCAGCAGGAGAACAAATGCAAGTTTTTTTCATCAGGAAAAAAAGCAAATTTAAATGTATTTTTCCCCATCTTTTTTATTGTCCACCAGGTGAAAATAAATTTGATCACTTGGAAAAGTAATCAAACTATATGATTTGAGGTTTCAAGATCAGACATTTATGAGCAGCAGTAGGCTAATGGTGACAACAACAACAATACTGCTACTACTACTAAGAGAAGAAAGAAAGAACGAATGAAAGAAAGAAAGAAAAGCCCAAGCTTGTCATTTCTTGCTTTAAAACACAAATCTTTTAGTTGTTTATTAGTCTGCCATATTAAGTGAATTTATTCTGTGCTCTCATACTGTGACACATTTCCCCTCTGCATCTGAGCAAAGCACTGAATGCAACCCTGCAGGTAATCTTAGATCTCAGCTAGCTCTTTTATGAATGAGAGCCGTAATAATGAGGATTAAAGACTGAGGCATGTTTGCTGGTGTAAAAGCTCATTTGAAAGTCAGTGGGCCAGTAAGATGATGCACTCTTTAAAATACTGTAAGCTAATGTTCTGTTGTGTGAAATGTTTTTCATTGCAAGTATAGAGGGAGAGAAAGAGAGAAAGTATTTCATTTGTACTGCTAGGGGGAGCTCTAGACTTTTCATTGGAGTCTATCCACCCTGCGCCTCGACGCAGGGTTGCCAGATTGGCGGAGTGAAAATAATCTTGTTTTGACATCGTTCTTGAGAAAGAAACATGATATTTATACAAGTGGTGCTGGTTTATCAGGGTTTAAAAGGAAAATGGACATTTTTAAAAAAAGAAGCCAATTTCTTACCTTTTTACTAACCATGAGCGTGAATCAAAGGTTTAATTTGTACATCCAGCTCAAAATAGCTGATATTTTCGTCAGCTTAATGAGTAAATGGTCTTTAGGTATCATCATATTTCCAATAAAACCATCATCTACTGTTTTAAATCAACTGGTAATTCTCTAAATTACTGACAGATGTCCACATAGACATATCAATAATCAGTAATCCCAAAGGAATGCTAATATAGTGTCTATCATTATTTGGGTGAAATTATGAAGGAATCAAACCAAAATCTTGTATGAAACATAGGCTAAATACACATTTCAGTTTTTCTAGAAGCCTATTTTTTATTCTTAGATTCCTGTTTGAATCCATTTGTAGCCTGACGATTCAAAACTTATTTAGGCACATTCTTAAACCACTAAACTAAAATTTACTTAGCTACATACTTATTATAGCTCTGGTTGTATTGGTACTTGGAACTGACAATTAAAATGAGATCAATTTTGTCCGCCGTTTCAGACGCGTCTCCTGTGTCGTTTTGCGGGCATGTCTGGCAACCCTCTTTCAACCCGCATTTCTCTCTGTGTGTGCGCTGAGATCGGACTGTCACCGCGCGCAGATCGGCGCATTATACCGGAGCTGCACCTGGACTTCACCAGCACGCCGCTTTAACATACAGCTGGAGAACTTTGGATGTACATACTTATTTACCGCTGCCCGACATTTGATTTCTTTGGGAGAAGGGCGATATGGGGACACGGCGTACCGAGGTGGCACTCAGACTGGTGATGGGGATCCAAACAAGGAGCCTTTTTATTCCTTTTCAGAAGCTCCTGTAAAACATTCGGATATCAGGACATTGATGACCCCGAGAGCGTCGGTTTGGAGTTAACCTTACAGGATAGAAGGGAACTGAAGGTCTCTGCGTTGGACAGACAGCGTGTTGTCATTTATTCATGCGCGCAAGGACGATTTTCATCGCATAAAAGAGACTGATTGTGTCCGGAGACGCGTGTGCGGACTGTGCGCCCGGTGCGCAAAAGACCCTCCATCACCAAGAAGCTTCTCGGAGACGCGGGTAAGTTCAGCCTGATTTCAGCGCGCTTTCCTTTATTATTTCCTTAAAAACGAAATTCACGAAGATGCCGCTTTCCTGTTGTTTTATATAAACGCGTGCTGTTTTCGTTTGGGTGTGCGCCCGCTGGTTATGATTCACCTCTGTGCGTGTTTCCAAGTCCTTGATAAATCCTTAATATAATTGTTTGAGAAATAGGCTGTGATGCTCATGACCATTCTTCAGTGGCTCATGGTTTGTATTCCAAAGGTTGGTTACCCAACATATCTGTGTGGGTTTTTAATTTCCAGTTAAATATCATGTTAGATGGTGGAGCGCTTTGGAGTGTTTTAAGTACTTTTACCGCAATGCTTCATTATATGTGCATGTGGCTCACCTTTAAAAAAAAAAAAAAAACACTTCTTTTACGCTCTACGTTACTGGATTATTGTATTCATTGTTATAAAGATTCAAATTAACTTCCTTTAGAATTGATTGGATTAAGATTAGCTATAATAAAACTCGAACGGTTTTCTCTGAAGCGCACAGCTGCGCAAAGGCGAACCATGCAAATTGACGCAGTCTGTGGAGAAAATGTCATTTAAAACTGATTGTGTTCCTCTATGATCCGCGGGTTCATCGAGCTATTAGTTTCAGCAGATTTTCTGTTGTTGGAGGGAAACTGCATAAATGTCCATACTTCAGGCATAATGGAGCTGGCCTTTTCCAGGAGCCTCTGAAGGGACATTAGGAGCGCTCTGTTAGTCTCACCTGAATGCCTGCTTTCCTTGGAGAGCTACTGCTTGACATTCTGGAGGAAGAAGAGCGGGAGTGAATGAGCCAATGTGTTCTGCATTGATGCCTGAAGCGTTCATGTAGTAACTTTGCTCTCAGCGGAACGTTCTTGCTCCTCAGAGAACCAGAGTGAACAAACCTTCAAGCTGGCTCTCAGATGGGTTAAAAAAGCAGTATGGGATATGGGATATCCGCTACCGGCTCACCGTTTGCCTCATAAAACAGAGTTGCCAGGCAGGGAAGATGACATGCTCTCGGCTTGAATCTAAAGCAATAAAATCGCTAATATTTTGCTTCATAAAAAAGGACACAAAGGACGTTAACTATAAAAGAACTATATCTTTTTTTAACCTTTTAATAGTCGTTCTGATTCTACAAGAATAAAGTCCACATAACAGATAACGATAACGACACAGGGGAACGATATCGCTGAATCGATTTCAGAGCGTTTTTCCAGCTGATGAACGATAAAATGTTGACAGCCAATCAGAATTCATCCTTGAGCATTTAAAGCGACAGACGACGTAATGGCAGTGTGCACTTATAAACAGAACGCTGTCATGCATTGGTGTGGATGCTAGTCTTTAATGAATGATGTCTATAACGATTTTTATTTTTTATTTATATAATTTTTTATTAATTATTCATCGTATGAAAACAGGGAAGTCTACAGAACAACTATAATGACATAGAGATCATATCTGGAATCATTTTCAGAACGATTTTTCAAGCTGATGAACAACAAAAACATTGACAGCCAATCACAATGCACCAGACTTTAAACAGCTTGAGTATTTAAATCAGCAAACAACATAATGGCAGTGCATGGTTATAACAAACATAAGGTTATTGTGCTTTGGTGTGGACACTAGTTATCGTTATATATCGTTTATATCGTTATCATTCCAATTGTATGCGACCAGGGAAGTCCACACCACAATTATAAGAATTGATATCATTGGAATCACTTCCAGAACCAAAAACATTGACAGCCAGTCAGAATCCATCCAACTTTAAAGAGCTTGAGCTAAAGGAGCACATGGAATAATGACAGTGCGTGCTTATAATAAACAATGTTATTGTGCTTTGGTATTTGTCGTTGTAGTTATTGTTCTATGACGTTGTCATCTAGCTATGTAAACATGCATTTGCGCACTAACAGAGCCGTCTCTCTGTCTGGCGTCCTGAATGTTGATGTCATCCCTGAAGAGTGGGGCCGCACCAGGAGACATGTAATGCTCTGGGTCTCAGCGCTTGTCAACCTGAGCTTTGCTTACAGCGTAACCTGTCTTCGCAGATGTTTCGCTTTGTCGCCTCTAATGCCTGTGTGTGAGCGTGTGTTTGTTTTAGCGTTGACCTCATCTCTGCGGCGAGCACACGTCTGCTCTAGCATTTGCCGTTTACGGCTCTCACGCTGACCACAAAAGAGCATTAGTCATTTAAATACACCTAAAAGTTCTTTACTAAGCTGAAAACACAGTTTTCTCATTAAGGCTGAGAAATGAAGCACGGCCGGTCAACATACCGACTGGATTCGCCCGATACGGGCCGAGGGCTTTGGGAAATATGCTTCCTGTGCTCGGTCTAAATGTGATTAGTTCAGTCACCCCGTTCATGTCTGCCTCACCTCGCTGATGAACCCCCGCACCAAACCTTCCACTTCATTTTTCCTGCATTCCCGGCAGCTCCTCAGAGGCTTGATTGATTACAGAGGATCCTTTGACCCCGACTGGTCTCAAATTAAATCAACCAAACACATTAATCAATATCTATTAGGTCACGGGGTTGAATTGCAACGTGTGATCTGCCATTAGTGTGACCTACAGCTGGGCGATATATCAAATATTCATGATACGTTGCTGGCGATGTAAAATTAAATAACTTTATGAATAGCGTGAACCTGTATATGTGGTAATTGCATTTTTAAAAATGAAAAACCTCATTAGAGTTGCATTGCATTAGAGTTGGTAATATATCAATGGATCAGTAAATTGAATGTCTGTCACTATATAGTTTTGAAAATTTACAATACCAGATGCATTAGCATCTACTAGAATTTATTAATAATGTGCAATTCATTTGTTACAGCATTTATTAATTTAGTAGTTAGTGAATAAAAATACAGCTATTCATTGTTAGTTCATGTGAACTCAGGTCCATTAATAATAAGATACGCTTTTGATTTTAATAATTTAATTAACATTTACTAAGATTAATAAATGCTTTAGAAGTATTTTTATTGTCAGTTCATTTTAACTAATGGAACCTTATTATTAAGTATTGTATTGGTACCTTATATTAAAATAAATATATAAAAACAATGTGACAACAATCCATCGTAAGTGTGAGAGAGATTGCATAAATACTGTGTGTTTGTCAGGGTTTGCACTTACTGTAAGATATAAATGCAAATATAAATAAATGGAAAATATCTAAATATTTTAAGTATTAATACTAGATGTGTACTATAGGTTTTATAGAGGCCTGTGCAGATTAGAAGTTTTGTCATCCTTCAGTTTTGAATGCAATTTTATGGAAATAATGCAAAATGTGATAAAACATTGTTATATTTAATGGTGACACAAGATTCCCAAAGCAGATATACAGAAAGTGGTATTGTAAATAAATCATGAGAAGTGTACGCCGTGAATTAAACAACGTGTCGGTGCATCAGTAAGAACATCTAGATTTGCTCCAAATGTTAATAACTGAACATACTGATTCTGGTCATTGCAGTGTGATTGTAAGTGAAGAATTCACAGTGCCACTGTGAATGTGATGTGTCAACATTATGAACAGTTCACATCCTGAACATTATCAGCTGTAATCACTTTCAAATGAGGCTTCTTTCTTCTCAGTTGACTGTGAGAAGTGTTTGACTTGATTCTGACTCACAGTCTCCACAGTTTTTAATCACATTGCTGCTTAATTTAACAAATTAATGAAAAGAAAATGGCAGATAAAAAATGCTTTGCAATGTCACACTTCATTTCAGCTCATGTAAGAATAATATCCAATCAATTTTACCACTGCGTGAGCATATTTTACTAAAAATCACAAAACTTCAGATTAGTTCAGCTTGTGTTTCATGATTGAGACCCAGAGTTTTACCCCATACAGCAAAAATGTATTATCAAATATATTTTAAAATATACAAAACATGGACAAAAACATATTTGCCAAAATATGTTTCAAAATATATTTATGTAAATATATTTTCTACCAAAATATTTTTTTTGCCCATTTCTTTGTATATTAGTAAACTAGTAGGCTATTCCACATTTAGCCTGAGTTTGGAAATATTTTCTTGCCCCTGAAATTGCTAGTTCCTCTAAAGGAGATATCAAAATATATTGAATATTGTCAAAAGGCAATGCCGTCCAGCTCTAGTTTGGATGTGTCACGCTGTGACCAAAATCCGACAGGTTGAGAGATCCCAGACATGATGCAATCTCCATTTTTTTTGTGTCTGTGTGGTTATGTGTACGTCTGTGCTTGTGCAGGTGCAGGTTGAGATGTTGAAAGCGGTTTATTATAGTGATCCAATAGCTCTGTTAGATTGTCATTTCAGATGCAATGGGAGTTGAGGGTTTCCTTTGTAAGAGCTATCTGCTATTTACTCCTCTGAAGAGCAGGTGAGATATTGCTTTTCTCGTTTTGTCTTCCTGTCAGCTGAACTGTTGCCCTGAAAACGCTCGCTGCATCGCGCTTTTTCTCCCTGTATGTGTTGTGATTTTCTGCCAGATTTCTCAGAGCATCTGAAATGAATTTGTGTGTCTCCACAGGGGCCCTTAGGGACTTTGCCTTCCCATTTGCCGCCATGTGTTTTGTGCCCTAATGAAGGAAATTTATAACCGGGTGGTTAATTCACAGCCTGGGCGACACCGAGGCCTGCCATTCGTTAAAGTGGTGTTGACTGTTTCCATATGAGGCAATCTCATTGGCCGCTAATTCGCCGCTGCTTCTATTTCAGGTTGCAGTATTTCAATCATTTTTTCAGATATTTTCAGTGTAGGCTCATTGGAAATATGTGACATTTCTGCAAAATTGTAACTATACATTAAATTCATTGCAGTTTCCAGCTGAAATGAACACTAGAGGCAGTAAAATGCCAACAAATTTGATTTCTTTTCGCACAAATCATGATTACAGAGACAGATTATCGAATAATAAAAAATTATTTTCACACGGTTCCTTGCACAATACTATGTTATGAGCTGAAAACACTTTTACCTTAGTGCATGATATGTACATTTTGACATTTGCGCATAAATCCAGCGCCATATGTGTGGCTTTCTGATGAAGTAAACTTGCTCGATGGTGCACCCGGTAAGACACTGTGTTTGCAATTCAAAATGCTCAGGTGCGAGTGAAACTTTAAAAGAGCTTAAAGACTTGTTGAAGAAAGTTAAAATGGCATGTTTGGTTCAGAAAATGTTTTTTTTTTTTTTTTTGAATCTCACATTTCCTTTTGTTAACACTATCAGTTAAGTTTAAGGTAGGGTTTAGTGTAGGTGGAATGTTAATTGCAAATGCGATAGAGCATTAAACTTTTAGCACCAGACTTTTCATTCCTGAGCTGCCACAATATGAACTACCAACGTACTTATATGTTGCCACAATCATATTTAACTGTTTCAGATAATATTTAATATTATTTAGCTATTTAGCACCAGTCTTTGGACATTTCATACTGAAACTGCCATGAAACGTGCTGCAAGCAACGTAATACCATTTTGCAAAAATGTACTCGCATGCACATTTTTTTCATGAAACTGAGATGTTTAATAAACTCAATGGAGAAAAAATAATAATATTGCTTATAGCACCTCTTGTGTATGTGTCACATTAAAAGTGACATATTTTCCCAACCAAATTCAGGCACAGTGACATATTTCCAACACCTGGGTTCTTTTTCCTGCAAATCTTAATCAAGTTGAATCAAATTTGACTTGCATCAGCCCAAACCTTACAAAAGTTACTGGATTGATTTGATTTTCACAGCTATTTGCATCATTTGACATTATCAACAATGAAACAAAAGTCAGTCAGCACAATACCCATTAAAGTGAAACTTGGTGTCATTGTTCCCATTGTATTTCGCATCTCGTTGTAAACAGGCTGTTTAATTTTCATCCCTGCATTTTGTTAAATCGGTGTAGACTGTTTTCATGTGAACTGATCTCATTGGATTATTTGTTGGCACACTTTGAGGCTTCACTTTTAGGCCATTTACTGGACATTTTACTTTTAATCTGCAGTGAAACATGCTACAAGCAATGGCATATCATTTAGCAAAAATGTATGCACAAGAATGTTTAATAAGCCTACATCTGCAATGGAGATAGCGACTCTTATGGACGTGTCACCTGAAAAAGCGGTGTATTTCCCCAACGTATTTTAGAAATGTAGACAGTCGCATATTTGTGACCCTGGATATTTTGCAACTATTGCTACAAATCTTAATCAAGTTCAACCAAATTTGGCTTGCATCATCCAGGCCCTACAAAAGTGACTGGATTGATTTGATTTTCCCAACTATTATAAACCAACACAATACCCAGTTAAAGCCAAACTTGGTAGACACCTATTGTATTTTGTGCCAAAATAAGGGCTCTTTATAAACAGGCTGTTTATTTTTCATCCCTGCATTTCGTTAAATAAGTGTAGACTCTCTTCATATGGACGGATCTCATTTGATTATTTGTTGGCACACTTTTAGGTCTATTTAGCGCCATTTACTGGACATTTTACTTTTAAACTGCAGTGAAACATGCTACAAGCAATGGCATATCATTTAGCAAAAATGTATGCACAAGAATTTTTAATAAACTCACATCTGCAATGGAGAAAATAAAACGTTGTTTATAGCACCTCTTGTGGATGTGTCATCTGAAAAGTGACGTATTTCATATTTGTGACCCTAGACTGGATATTTTGCAACTACTGCTACAAATCTTAATCAACTTTAACCAAATTTGGCTTGCATCATCCAGGCCTTACAAAAGAGACTGGATTGATTCGATTTTCCCAACTACTAAAAACCAACACAATACCCAGTTAAAGCAAAAATTGGTCAAATCTATTGTTCCTATTGTATTTTGTGCCCAAGTAAGGGCTCTTTACAACCAGGCTGTTTATTTTTCATCCCTGGGATTCGTTAAATCTGTATAGACTGTTTTCATGTGGACGGGTCTGAATGGATTATTTGTCGGCACACTTTGAGGCTTCATTTTGCCCTGTGGATGCTGTTGCTTGATGGACTGATAAGGTCTCGCTGTTGCATTATGAGAGGAGACATGGGCTCTTCAATTAACTTTCGTAGATGGTCCCGACTTCTAATGCGAGCGAAGTGTTGCTTGCGGGAAGTACGTTATTTTGTTTTCCCTTCAGGAAGACTTGATCTACCAAACAAGCAGGCTGTTGGCTAGGAATCCCACTCATTCTTCCTCATGACAGATACAGTTGAATGAGAAAGT
>JAFVLL020020470.1:0-70000 GCA_021397915.2 Tor tambroides | reverse complement strand
TAGTATAATAATAATAATAATAATAAAATAATAATAATGTATGTTTCATTATTATTATTATTATTTAATCATAAAAAGTATAATAAATGTTTATTTATAAAACAGTAATGATGCTTGTGATAATTTGAGCTGTAGTTAATAATAATAATAATAAAAATAACAATAGTTTATTATTATTTTAATACGGATTATGATATGTAACATTTAATAATAATAATTTATAAAATCTTTTATTTATTATTATTATTATTTAACATTATTTAATAATTAATAATGATTTTAATGTATTGTTTAATGATAATAATAATAGTAATACTAACAACAACAACAATAATAATAGCAATTCATTATTATTTAATCATAAAAATGTATAAAAATGTTTTATTTATAAAATTAATGATTTTGAGCTGTTTTTATTATCATTTTCAAATGATCAAATTATTATTATCATTTATTATTATTTAATACTGATTATGATATGTAACATTATTTAACAGTAACAATAATAATAAAATAGTAATTTGTAAAAAAATATTATAGTATTAATAATAATAATCATTTATGAGCTGTATTATTCATAATTTAAGTATAATAAATTATTATTATCATCATCATCATCATCATATGTTTAATAACAATAATAAATAACTATTTTTTTTATAAATTATTTTATTACACTATGATAATTTTATAATAATAATAATAATAATAATAATTATTATTATTATTATTATTAATAATAATATGATGAGGATGATGATGATGATTATAAAATACATTTTATACAGTACATTTGTATTAAATAATAATAATAATAATTTCTTCTTAATTTCTTATGCTTCATGCCACCGTTGAATGTCTTCTAGCCTCTATAACCCCTCCTTTGTTCCTGATGGTAAGTCATCTCTCCTGCGTCTATAATGAAGAGGATTATCAAATCAAAAATCACGCAGGGCCGCTGCCTGCTGGGATCCTTCAGCGGAGCCGCCATATGGAGGATTTACCCATAATCCCAGTGTTAAAGGACTTCAGAAAGCGATGCAGAGAAAGGCTTGATGCTGTGGCAGTGTCTGAGCTTTTGTGTGTGAAATCATGAAAACACGCGCAGGTCATCTCTGACTGACTCTGATCAGATGGAGTGTGCTGCTGTGGGAAACATCAAAAAATCATGTGTCTCAAGGTCATCGCTGCTGTTACGTGTGAAACGATGCATTTATGCAGCTGATTTGATGAAGTCACACACTGAGTTAAGAATGAATGTCCTTTTCAGTCATTAAATTCATTATTATGATTTTATGGCCTAAGGGTCAGTCAGTCTGTACCACACACACACACCCCTGCATTATAAACTGATCTGCAATCAGTCTTGTTCACTGGGTTCTTGCAAACATTAAGGCAGATTTGTTTTTTGTAAAGCTACAGTGTATATTGTGAAAAGTGCTTTACTGTACAAATAAAAGGACCTTGTCTTGACAGTCCTGTTGTTACAGATTCAGTGCTGCCTTCAAGTGCACCTGAGTGTTATGACATTTCACACATTCACATCAGAAACATAACATGGAAGTAACCTAAACAAAAGAAAAGAGTCATACTGTGAACAATAAACACAAATAACAACATCTGAATTCAAAATGATTCAAATAGAAGATGCAAAATAAAAATGGCTTGAAAAATTATTCATTATCATTCATTGCAGACTTTCTTCTTATTGATTGATTGATTGATTTATCAATCATTTTTTATACTATTATTGCTACTAATATGTATTATTATTATTATTATTATTATCATTTCTATTATACATTCTGAATTCAAAATGACTGAAATACAAAAATAATGACTGAAAATAAAAATGACTTGCAAAATCATTCATTATAATTCACTACAGACTTTCTAATTATAATATTATTATAATATATAGATATATGTGTGTATGTTTTTCTTCTTTGTATATTATTATTATTATTTTGGGGCACAGTGTGGATTATTAGATAATGACAGAATTATTTTTTTTCAGCAGAGTTATTTTAGTATCATTGAGATACTATTAAATTTTTTATATTTTGAATTAGTTTTTATTTTTCCATTTTCATTTTTCCATTTTAGTTCATTTATTTTTTTTCCGTCATTTAGTAGTTGTTGTTTTTTTGCATCTATATAGTTTTAATTAATTTATATTTCAGTTTTAGTTTTAGCTATTTTAGTACATTGTTAAACTAAATTAAAATGAGAAATGTTGCCTTGGCAAGTAGCTAAAATAAAAAGTATATTTCAGTATAACATTTATTTTATTTCATGTAATGAAAATGCTTTTAAATGGATTTAATTGTAGTTTTATTTTTAGTTAACCATAATAACCCTGTTTTCCGTCTGCTCTCATCTGTTTTCTGACTAAAATCCTCTTCTGTTGAGAATCTAATACACACTGACCTCTGAAACATGACTGTGTTCAGTAAATCAAAGTGCATCTATCAGCGATTCAGTGCGTTTATTGGCAGATGCATCTTGCGGTAGCACTACACTGTCTAAATTCTCCATCGTTATTCTCACAAACTCGTTTAATGCCTGTGCAATTCCTGTTTCTTCAGTTTTCTGTGCATCCTGCACTGCTGTTTCTGGAGTTAGAGAGGTGAGCTGTGGTAACGAGACAGTGCGCGCAGGTCGCAGGTCTCTGAGAACTTAATTTATGGTGCATTCAGGGTGCTTGTGCGGCCCTGAATACCTAATAGAAGAGCACAACCGGAGTGGAATACTGATGCATGCGCACACACACACACGCGCGCGCGCACACACACATGCATGCATGCACGCACGCACGAACGTTCCTCCCCTTGCGGGGTTTGTGGCTTTCGGCTCGATTGATTCCCATCCGATCGATAGCTCGAAGCTGGAATTAAGGAAGGAAGCCGATCTGGCCGCGGTCTCCGAGGAGGGCTGAGGTATCCGAATAAAAGGGCGGGACGGAGGTGCATTTGAATACAATCTCAGAGCGGGACGGAGGTGCATTTGAATACAATCCATCACCGGATTGATGTGGCCAATGATCTCCGCAACGCCGGCCAATAATCTCCCGCGCAAAATCCCTCCTGTCAGCCTGCGGCCAATAACGCTTCCCGTTTGATCCCGCTGCCGTCATCCGACCAATGAGGTGAAGATTGATGCGCGGCCCAGCGGAGCAGAGCGCTTTAAACGATGACACGCGTCTCTCTCACCTTGAACCTAATTGACTGTCTCCAAGCCCGAGTCGGAAATGCTGACGGGGAGGATCGCGCCTGTCAGAGAGCAAAGGGTTGATGTTGTTAGCGACGCAGCGCTCCTCCAGCACTCCGCCGATGAGGAGACGTTTCCAGAGGAGGTCACGCAGACGCAGGACACAAGGACAGTCCAGGCTGGCCTCATTTTAGGAGTTTTTATTCATATTTTGAGTTATTTTTGGTAATTTGTTTGTTTGTTGGTTTATTTAAAAAATGTCTATGCAGAAACTTTATGGGTCACATTTTATACTAGGTGGCCTTAACTACTATGTAATTTAGGGCTGGGTGATGTATCTTATGCGATATGCATGTGCATCTTGTCAGTAAAGCCGGTTCCTTGATTAGTGGTAAATCTCCTTCACTTGTTTTCAAATGGAGCGGCATTTAATACACCGAGCCGTAGATCACTGAGAAGCTACGGTAAGTATTGGGTCGCCCTCTTCTAATGAACAGGTTTGTTCATTAGTTTTGGCAGTATAGTGTGTGTGTATATATAATATATATATATATATATATATATATATATATATATACACACACACACACACACACACACACACACACTCAACTCTGTATAGCTATCTTTGTGAGGATATTGATTGACACAATGCAATCTCTAGCTCCTTACCCTAAACCTACCCATCAGAACTAAGTGCCTTACCCTAAACCTACCCTTTACCCAGTTATAACCTGACCCCTAAAACCAAGTCTTAACTAAAAAAAGTAGCCTAAAAAATAAATCATTACTTAAAAGAAACTTTAACAGAAATCAAAGTTAGTTAATTTAATAGTTTTGATTTTTTGGTTTTAGTTTTAGTTAAGTCTAATATCCCTGGCCTGGATGTCCCGCTCCTCGTCGTGTAACAGTCGGCTGAACTCTGAGAACAGGTCCTTCTGTCCAGAGCTCCATTTGTCTTCGGGAGTTTAGTTGATTTAACGCTCGTAAATTCCCCGCGTTCCCCCACGTGTTAGATGAGAGACACGAAATAAAGCCATCACTCACCGCGGCCCAGCCAAATCAGGCAGGAGAGGAGCTGTCATAGCGGGCCTGAGCGCTCGCTCGCCCCAAACATCACTCCAGCTGTCAGGGCACGGCGGCGCTGCTGGCTGCGCCTGTGTCGCGGAGCTGCGGCGGCGTGGTCAGAGAGCGCCATTCCCTGCGATCCCCTGCGAGGAGCCGCCTCACCGGGAGCCTGCGGTAAGAGAAAGTAATCAGTCATGATGTCAGAGCTGAGCCCCTGACTCAGTCAGGCTAATAATGAGCAGGCAGATCTATGAACAGCCCCGTCGAATAAAGGACCGCTGTGGGCAGCGCTGCCAAGCGTGGCCCGTTTACCAACAGAGAGCTTGAAATTGAGACGCTGCTGTTGCTGCGAGCGCCGCATTTTCACTGTTCGAGGACAAAGGAAGGGCTTTATTTGATTCATTTCTTGGCAGTCATATTCGGTTATTATACTCGATTTTGAGCTCTTTCATAAAAATGAACCCCTTAAACTTTACATGTGACATGATAGGCAGGAATAAATATGTATATTTTTAACTGAATCATTTTTTAAGATTTATTTGTGTTTGTATCAGATACAGCAAGCTTTTGTGGCTCATATAATATGTGACCCTGGAGCACAAAACCAGTCTTAAGTCGCTGGGGTATATTTGTAGCAATAGCCAAAAATACATTGTATGGGTCAAAATGATCAATTTTTCTTTTATGCCAAAAATCATTAGGATATTAAGTAAAGATCATGTTCCATGAAGATATTTTGTAAATTTCCTACCGTAAATATATCAAAACTTCATTTTTGATTAGTAATATGCATTGCTAAGAACTTCATTTGAACAACTTTAAAGGTGATTTTCTCAATATTTAGATTTTTTTGCACCCTCGGATTCCAGATTTTGAAATAGTTGTATCTCGGCCAAATATTGTCCTATCCTAACAAACCATACATCAATGGAAAGATTATTTATTCAGCTTTCAGAGGATGTATAAATCTCAATTTCAAAAAATTGACCCTTATGACTTGTTTTGTGGTCCAAGGTTACATAGTGAGAATATGAAAGAAGGAACAGCTCAGTTTTATTCAGAGACTCAAACTGAGAAAATATATACTATTTGGTGCAGATGCTGATATTTATATGATATATGACAGTATAGCAGATGCTTACATAAATTATATAAATATCAGTCGTCACTCAATATCTCCAATAATATGTCTTCGTAAGATGATATTTAAATCTTAGTTTGATGATGCAATGCAATACAATGATGAATGAGAGATGAACAAATAAATGTTCCTCAAAAGCCTGATGATCAAATTTGAGACTTTTCCAAAAAAATGTCTCTAATCAAGTAAAGTGATGCGGTTTCAGTCCAGTAAGTGTTCGTCTTGAAGTCTCACTATTAAGTTATTCTTTTTATTACTCAAATAAAAATATTATATAATATTACTCAGTTATAAGTTATTCTTAAGTTTACTTTATAAAATCAGTTTTTCACAGCAAGAAGACGCATGAAGCACGAGCTGAAAGTGGACATTTGTACAATTATACTAAAAGTCCTTTTACTTGGTAAAAAAGTCTAAACTATCAATCAGTCAGACAACAGAAGGCATGCAGTAGATTGTGTGCGACAGGTTTAACAGCAAAGTTTTGATTATGTTGATCATTTAGATGCCTTGGAAATTAGTATCAAATATGATAGTTGTATCTGTCACTTTGACTAAAAATGTTCTGTCATGCTCCATTTATTTCTGTCAGTAAACTATTGTAATACTTAAGATATTTAACGTGACATTGATATCACAACAACTTGTGTGTCAGAACTCTTTTAACACAGCAGAGAAATACAACAGATACAATCTTGCAATCTGTTCAGCCCATTTAATGAACAATACCTCATGAATTATTCCACCGAATCGCTGGTTTATCTCCCCAAATCCTCACTGACGTTCTCTTGTCTTTTTCTCTAAAACTTGTTTTCCTTTAAAGCCTTTGCTCCACTTTTCTCCACTTTTAATTGCTATTAGCATCATGAGAAAGTCTCTGAAGGGAAACATCATTTTGTTTGGATGGAAACCAGTTGAATTATCCAACAGCGTTTTTAAAATTTGCTAAACAACAAGATTTTTGGGTAACGCAACCTCTGATGCAATATGTACTGTCATGCTTGAAAGTTTTTGTGAAGATTTTTCTATATTTCTGCATTAATTTGAACTACACTGAGATCATATAATAAGAATGTGAACCTTTGCCTTCAGTATCTGGCGTGACCCGCGGGCAGCAGTAACTGCAACCAAATGTGGATTAGTCCTGCTCATCGGCTTGGAGGAATTTTGACCCATTCCTCATTACATCATTTTTCAACTTTGTGATTTTGGTGGGCTTCCTTGCATTAACTTCTGTCTTCAGGGTTGTGCTCTTACTATATACTGTTATTATATACTTGGGGAAGTCGTGGCCTAATGGTTAGAGAGTCGGACTTGTAAATCCAAAGGTTGCTAGTTCGAGTCTCAGGTCTGGCAGGAATTGTAGGTGGGGGGAGTGAATGTCCAGCGCTCTCTCCACCCTCAATGTGCCTCACCCTCCACCCTTGAGCAAGGCACCGAACCCCCAACCGTTCCCCGGGCGGCGCAGCATAAATGGCTGCCCACTGCTCTGGGTGTATGTGTGTGTTCACTGCTGTGTGTGTGTGCACTTTGGATGGGTTAAATGCAGAGCACCTATACTTGGAATTTGTGCTCTGCATTTAACCCATCCAAAGTGCTCCAATCTTTTGTCCAATGGAAAGGTTCCATGGATGTCAAAGGTTCTTCATGGTGCCATCATGGATGCCAATAAGGAACAGTGTAAAGTCACTTTCTGAGAGTTTGAGTTCTTTTAGGAGAGTAACAGCATTGGCTTCCTCTTTGTTTTCCTGCCATGCATGCCATTCTTCTTCAGTGTTTGCATGATAATGGACTCATTGGTCGCTTTAGTCGTGTCTTGTTTCTCATTGGTTGGTTTGTGTCATGTGACCCTCATTGTTTGATATAAATAGCCCTTATTTTGCCATTGTCTCTTGTCGAGTATTGTCCCTGTAATCTCTGTTGGTGAGTTCTTGGTTTTGTTTTAAGTCAAGTCTGTTCATGCCAAGTCAAGTCAAGTCAAGTCTTTGTTTATTGTTTGGACACTTTTCAGATTAAATAAAACTGCACTTGGGTTGTCACTACGCTCGCCTCCAATGGACTCTGTTCAGGTATTTGCAATACTGTATATTGGATCTGTGCGTTACGTCTTAAAGTGACAGCAGCCTAATAAGCATACTACTATCAACTTCTATCAAACTACTAAAGAAATAGAGCAATCACTCACTGCTCTTGACTGAATGACTTTGACACTACAGGTTTAATATGAATCATTGTGTGTTTAATTCATAGCGTTAAGACTATGCATTTTTTTATTTTTACATTTGATAATTACATTTTTGTAGTATTTTGTAGTTAGATTGACCTATAAATCTGATTTTTTGTGCATATCCGATTGAAATCCGATAATATTTATCAAGTGTGAATGACAAAAAAAAAAAATCACATGAAATCCGATTTTTACAAATCCATTTCAAGCTACATTCATATGTGGTTTGAAATCCTATTATAATCACATTTCTGGAAATCCGTTTCAGTCTGACTGCTCAGGTCACATTTTGCGCAGCTTTTTTTGCGTAGCTTTCTCACACCACATAAACATGTGAGATGTTGTTTGTAGAAAACATGCTGAATTTCTTTACAGAAACAAGGTTGTGTTGTTACGAAGTGCAAGTCCAGCAGAAAATGGCAATATACTGCTGGTCTATGCACCTCTTTGAGTTTTGAGGCCGGCGGAGATGGCAACACGGAAAAAATCTGTGCATTCCCGCTTCCAACGTTTCTTCCGATGCCTCATAAGACGCAATATAATCCAGCATGACGGCTACATGTTGTCATGTTGTAAGAACATTTGTGTTGCTGTTATTGCTATTTTTAGAATAAGCATACCAACACAACTCATTTGCCATAGAAACCAATGCAGTCACTAAAATGAAAGCCACTGGACACACAAATCGGATCTGAACAGTTGCAATACACAGTGTGGACAGTCAATCATTTTGATCAGATTCCAATTGGATATGCACAAAAATCAGATTTGGACTGACAGTCTGATCAAGGCAATGACTCCAAGGTAGACTAACAGTGGAATTGAATTTCAATTGTTTGTTTGCCATCTGCTTCCTGGTACATTGTTGATCCCCCAAAAACAGTTTGTAACATTTTCCAGGCATTGAGCATCAGTATTTTTCTCTAGGATCTCAGAAAGTGTTTTGACTGAAGAACGGCAAACTTCCACAAACCTACACAGTCAAATGTTTTTTTTTTTTTTTTTAAAAGAAAATACTTCCTCAGTCTTCGAAATTGACCATTCAATTCAATGTTACTTGTCATTTCTTTGTAATTCTTTGTAAAATTTACTAGCAATTTCTGAGTGAAAATTGTTTCTAC
Organism: Tor tambroides; assembly: GCA_021397915.2. Taxonomy (NCBI): domain Eukaryota; kingdom Metazoa; phylum Chordata; class Actinopteri; order Cypriniformes; family Cyprinidae; genus Tor; species Tor tambroides. The sequence continues at coordinate 61,233 of JAFVLL020020470.1, read as the reverse complement.
ACCATTTTTTTCCAGTATATGTATTGAGGACTGGACTTTGATAGAGGAAATCCAGGTTTATGTTCTTCCAGTAGGTCAATGCTTCTAAACTCACAAGTTTTATCTCATTAATTGACTTCAATTGCCTCTTTAAATGAACTGATCCTCTGAAGATATTTATCATTTTGGTATCTAGATGGTTCTAATGAGCCGTTCCGCCGGCTCGGAGTGTTATACCTTTATAAAAACTCTCTCTCGACCCACTCCTTCATAGCAGCATATTGCAATGCGAGGGCTGCCATCTAGACATTACCCTCTAAGCCGGCGGAGCGGCTTGCTGGGGTTGCTAGTATCATATTACCAACATTTATCATGTTGCAGACACAGAAACAGGTGGGCCGAGACTCAAGCTGTGGTCACACGTTGGTGTGGGAGTCTGTTCTCCTCCGCTGTGTTTTCAGATGCTGCCCTCACCTTCAGTCACTCAGTAATCGCCAACACGTCTCCATCTGCATCTCTGTGGAGTTCAGCTCAAGTCAGTGTAAACACCCACATATGTTATCTTCACACATGGCTTAATTGCCGCCCCTGTGCTGTGACACGGTCCTGTTTGCTGAAATACACGGCTGTCTTTGAGAATATTTGAGTTGAAGAAGTTTCTGGAGTCTGCATGAATCAATCAGCTCTAGGGATGTGCCAATTATAGATGTGGTTACTGTAATGCGGGGCAAACTAATGCTTCCGCTGTTGATAGTCACTGACATACAGGTGAAATAATGACATTAAAATGTATTTTCATATATTTATTTGTGACATGTGTCGCAAGTCAATATGACATGATACCCAGGCCAATAATATGACCCTGAAAAATTACAAAAAAAAGACTTGATTACAACTGTTTCATGATAAGTGTGTTTTTCTTGTCTAAATGTAAATTTATTTAGCTGTTTTTTGTTTGTTTGTTTTTTTTGAGGGGGGGGGGGGTATAAAGATATGGAATATCGTATGGTATATATGGGGTAAATCAAAATGTGAGATGATACAAATTAGAGTTCATTTAAAAAATTTTTTTATTAAAATGTAAAACAAAACCATCTGAAGTAATTCTGCATGATCTTTTATTATTTTCTTAGAAAAAAAACAGTATTTTAATATTTGTATTAATATTTTATATAACAAAGAATAATAATAATAATAATAATAATAATAATAATAATAATAATAATTATTATTATTATTCTTTATTATTATTATTATTATTGTTATTATTATTAGTATTATTGTTATTTTATTATTAAGTACCATATCATGTGTGCAAATAACATGCAAACAACCCAAAATGTCATGTGGTGCAACTTTCCAGAAATGTAATACAATGAAGTGTTCATTCATAAATAATTTTTTAAAAACCATTTATTTATTTATTTATTATTTCCATGAAAAGCACAATATGGTATTACTTTTTACTTGTTGGTTACCACATCTAATTTTAGAGTTATTACATTTTAACTTTTCTTGAAAATAGTACAAAAGTTTTTTGTTTTTTTTTCTTTTTCCAAAACAATATGAAACCCACCTAGGCCTTCTTGAAACTGATTTTTTTGAAGTTGTAAACAAAACAAAGATTATTAGAGTATGTTTTACACACACACACACACACACACACACACTTATACAAAAGTTTATTCTACTTAAAAAGCTATTTCTGTTTTTTTTTTAACTTAAAAATTTAATGTTTAATTCAACGCTTTACCATTTTTTACCATTTGTTTGTAATTGTTTGTGGAATTTACCTGCAATTTCTGAGTGAAAATGTTGATGTATGGTAAATGGTCATTTCTGTGTGACTGATATTACTAAATGGAAGTACAAGCTTCTCAAACACATTCATTGGTCAGACAAACGTATAGACATGCCCCTAAACTCCCCAAACCCCACTGGTTTAGCTAGTGTTGCCATTTTGGCTGGTTTGAATCAATATATAATATACAATGTGTTTTCAGGGGAATCAAACCTTCAAATGCCATACTTAAAGCCGTCTCTGCATATTAAGATGTTATAACTCTTCAGTTTTAAACACTCCAGTCTGAATGGTGAGTGTGTGTGATGGAGACGTGTAAAGAGCAGCTTGTGTGAATGATAGTGGGAACTGTGGGAGTAAGTGGAGAGGCAGATTAGAAATGTCGCAGGTTGAGCTGGCACCAGACAGATGCAGCGCAGTAGGACACGCTTCACGTCGCCGCCTCCTCTTGACTGAATGTCACACACTTCTCTGCCCGTCTCTAAACCATTCTCACCTTCCCATCATACACCGGTCCTCCGCCGCCACGCCCGCGGGAACTGCACTTTTATTTGCTCTCCGGAAGAAAGTGTAAAAATGTAAGATGGAAGTTGCATGTCGCGTTAGCCCTGCTGCGAGACGCCATACTCACACCATCTGCTTTCTTCAGCTTTTTCGAGGTATTATAGACCTCCCTGGAGGCTCGAACCTGCATGGATCCGCCACTGATACACAGATATCTGCTGGACGAGAGGCACGTGACAGATAATATTAATAATATATATATATGAATGTTAGGAACTGATATCAAATAAAATTTTGGAACATATCGTGACACTGAAGGAGGGACCCAAATCATATACCTTTGTGAAAAAGTACGCTAAATAGTACAGTTTACAAAAGACTACACTTATTATGGAAATAATATACTTAAGTGTGAATTGAATGTAATGTTTCAGACACTTAAGTGCATGTTAAATGCAAATAAATGAAATGTTTACATTGATATTAAATGATATTAAATTGATATTAAATGCAATTAGCTTAACTTTAGTGTTTTTGCCTTAAGTAGTACATCTTTATATGTAATTTAATCTTTATATGTAATTTCATAATTACTTCTATTGACTTTGAAATGTACTGCTGAGTGTACTGATGAGCATTTATGATAAACTATGGTACAATTTAGTGTCATTTCTATTTAAACGTGTTATGTACTTAAATATATTTGTAATTATAAAGTTGAAATTTAATAGAATTTAAATGTATAAACTTTAAATATTATATATATCAAGTACTTTACATGTTCTTTAGTATGTTTGTCAACAAATCAAAATAATTGTACTTTAAAGCACAAAAAAATGATTAAAACATAATGGTTTAAAATGTTCTTTTAAAGTAATACTTTTAATTTGACATTATTACAATGTGTTAAGCCTCTTAAGAAACAGTCATGAAAGTGTCTCTCTTTAAGTCACTTAAGTGGCCTTTAATTTCATTAATATTATATTATCTGCAAATACAGTTTTTAAAAATAACATTTGAAGTATACTACAATTGCACATTAAATACAATCAAGCACACATCTTTTTCACAAGGGTGCAGTATCTAGGGACCAGACAGGTGAATTGAAACATGATCCACTCTATTTTGCACACAGGAATAGGAAAGAGTGCTCACAGCTTCACTTTATGACTAATTTGGGCCCCCCTTTATTAAGAGCCTGATAAAATGTGAACGTGGGCCCTCGCTGGGGTTCCCGATGAGACTCTGAGTTCATTCAGCGCGTAGTTGCGTTACCTTTCCTTTCATCTGCACCTCCGTTAATACGTATTTAATTAGCGGTTAGCCCCAGTAATGGCTCTAGATGGTGGTGAGTGATTTCCGTGTGTTTGTTGGGTTTTATGAAAGGAAAGGAGTCGAGGCGCCCCCCTCTGAGCTAACACGCTTTGTTTTCATGCGATGATGGAACAATGTGCACTGCCGGCACAAATCTGTTTGTGTGTGTGATGAAAGGTCATTGAAGAGTTTGGTTCCTGTGAGCATCTGAGTCTGTGTGTGTGTCTTGTGTTTGGAGGTGCGCAGCTGGCTGTTTCAAGCTCTGATTGCTTTCGAGGACGATTAATTGGTGCTGCCGTTTGGATTCAGGTAGCATGCGCACCTTACACGCACACTCATTTTTCCGAGTACACTCATCCAAAGGCCAACATAGAAAGCTGATGATTAGAGTTGAGAGTTGAGTTAAGGACATGTAGTCAGCAATATGATATTCACCTTATTTTGCAATGCGACCGTAAGCTATTTTCTGTGAATGAGCGAAACTTCCAATTCATTAGAATATAATATTAAAGAATAAAAAAATACAGTAAACGGTAAAACTGTTTGGCACTGCAAACCAGTGTGTTTATGATTATGACCAGTGTTGGGGAAAGTTACTTTTAAAAGCAATGCATTACAATATTGCGTTACTCCCTAAAAAAGTAACTAATTACTTTACTTAGCTACTTTTTATGGAAAGTAATGCGTTACGTTACTTTTGCGTTACTTTTTAAATTTGAGCAGGGCTTGATTGTTTTTAAAATAAGAAGTTATAATTATAGCAAATGTAAAAGCCCTTTCACACCAAAAAGTGTAATGAATAAACCTCAGGCTGAAGGAAAAGTAAATTCATGTCTGTAAAGTAGAACGCACGAGAAGAAGGTTCAACACTCTTCAGCAATAAAAAAAATTAAGCACGATTGTTAGTTTACCTAAAGTCATTTTTGCTTATTAGTATGGTTGAACTGAATCATCAGAGGTCAGCAGCAAAGACATCGGTTAATAAAATGGGATTAGATACATTTGTGTTGTTTAACATATTTAATTATTGCAGGTTTGCGTTATATTCTGAGTTTGCGTTTCACTGTTTTAATTCGTTTTGATGAATACTAAATTTGTTTTTTGCGATTGGGATGAATTAATGCACATTTTAATTCACATTTAGTCTTGAACTACAGTATGTTCACACAGTGCACTGTCAGTCAATAAATGGGGAAAAAAGTAACTGGCGTTACTTTTTTGAAAAAGTAACAGATATTTTCTTGTAAATTAAAAAGAAATGCGTTACTTTACTAGTTGAAAAAAAGGAATATTACGTAACTCGCGTTACTTGTAATTCATTACCCCCAACATTGATTATGACAATGAAATTAAATATGATTAAAATATAATTGCGAGTTGTGAAGTCAGAATTGTGAGAGATGAACTCACAATTTTAAGAATATGTCAGACCTTTGAGCTGACTTTTTCCTCAGAATTGGATTTCATAACTCACAATTGCGAGTTTATGTCTCAAAATTATGAGAAAAGAAGAAAGAATTTCGGGGTATAAACTCACAATTACCAGTTATAAAGTCTAATTCTTAGGAAAAAAGTCAGCTCAAAATTCTGACATATTTTTACAATTGTGAGTTTATACAGTATCTCACAATTCTGAGAAAAGACATAAGAATTGCGGGATAAAAACTGGTGATTGCGAGAAAAAGTTAGAATTGTGGGATATAAATTACGAGTTACAAATTACGAGTTTATATCTTGCAGTTCTGAGATTATAACTTGAAATTGCAAGTTTATATCTCGCAATCAAAACTGTGAGATATAAACTCTGCATTGCGAGAAAAAATGCAGAGGTCAAAAGGAATCTAAAAGTAATCCAGAAGTAGTCAGAATACATTTACCTAATTGATTAATCTAGATTTCATTACTAACTACAGTTTTCATCGTATAATTTGTAATCAGTAACAGACTACATTGAAGACTTTGAAACATTTGTTTACACTATTTTTACATTTTAATCTGAACAAAAATTTGCCAGATAATATATCTGAAAATGTTCTGATTCTTTATTATTCTTCTCTACATTTGTGTTCTTTTGCATTTTAATCTGTTTGAAACAAATTATACTTTTTAATTGCATTTAAATGTTCAAAGATCTCTTTGTTATATGAAAAGTTATTTAAATTGTTAAGAATACTACACATTTGAGTAGCTTAATTCATTGGTATTGAATACCATTGGTATTTATCTAAGCTTTGACCTCTTTGCATTTCAAATACAGGCCGAAACATTATCAGAGTAGAAAAATCCTTCTGTGTGGCGTGTTGATGTCATGTTTGAAGGACGATATGTTCAATATAAGTCTATTTCGGACACACGCTGCTGTACAAGATCTTCGCAGCACGCCAAAGAGGCCGTGGATTGGGCATGTGGCAGTGGTCAATAACCCATCCAGCCGTTTAATCAGAGAGAGAGTCTGGCGCGGACAGGTCAGCAGACAGACGCCTGGCTTTTGTTTAGTCGCCTGACACACTGACTGAAGTTTGGATGGGAAAAAGCCATTTGAGGAACTTTTTTAATTGCGACCAAAGTGAGCAGGACTGCTTTCAAAGCATTGATCTCGCTTGGCCTGTGCATTCGTGGCGATCGCATCTCCATGCATTTCCGCGTGGCAATGAAGCATTTGTGTCTGCATGCTGTCAGAAACCTGAAAGCCCGAATGGAAAGCGAGCGCTCGTTTCTATAATGCTATTATGATGCTGTAATGGCCGAATATGCTTTTAGTGCGACGTGCTTATTCATAAAGAAACAAAACGTCAAAAAAAACCGAATGGTTGAAATCAGTAATCCTTTATTAGACAAGTAGCCCATTTTGCTGTAGAAGCGAGGGCTGCTCCTTTTCAAAGACTCTATTTGTTTGAGGAAGGATGCTCTTTGATAAATAACAAATGCCCAGGCTGTTCTGTTCGTGTAATCTCTGTTAATTAGTGTTGTTTGTGAAGGCAAGCATCGCTATTAGTATTTGAACAAACATCTGACTCACACAGACTGAAGTCGTGTCGCTTAGTGATTTCTATTTCGAACTAATGCGGTTTTTCAGCTTTTGTATAGCTTTTTCAGCTATTCATCAGTGAATCATATATCACAAAAAATATTGGGCAGCTCAACTGTTTTCAAGACTGATAATAATCAGTAATGTTTCTTGAGCAGCAAATCAGCATATTAGAATGATTTCTGAAGGATCATGTGACACTGAAGACTGGAGTAATGATGCTGAAAATTCAGCTTTGCATCACAGGAATAAATTACATTTTACAATATATTCACATAGAAAACAGTTATTTTAAATTGTTTTACTGTATTTGTCATTCAATTCATGCAGCCTTGGTGAGCATTCATTATTTATATAATGATTATAAACTTCTCTGTTCAGTGATAGAAGACTATTGCAATAGACTGTGTGAAAATAAGTGATTTGGTCAGTTGGTTATGCAATGACATCTCATGCACTTAGTTTCCTATCACTTCTACTTAACATTTCCTGAGAGGAATTAAGCAAAATAAAAATGCCAACATTGATTTTAGCCAAACTTTTCAAAGTAATGTGCAATTATTCCTCCTCTTATATATTCACCTACACTTGTTTTGCATTTTCAGCACTTCAGACTGAGCACATAGAGTACCTGTGATTTGGAAACCCATTTAAGATGGCCGAATGCCTTGTAAGTCCACTTCGTAGGGCACTATCCGGATGTCAGAAGAGTTTGTAATGTTTAAAGAGGGAGCAGATTATTAAAAGGCAATATAGAGGAGGGTTATTATTAACTAAAACTAAAACCATAAAAACAGTTTCATTGCTTGAAACAAATCAAACATTAACCAAAAGTTCTAACATTGAAGTACTAATATATCTAAAATGTATTAAAAACTAGACAGACATAAAAAAATGAATAAAAATGACAAAAACACCACAAAATGACTTTAAAATTAAAATAAAGAAAATATAAAAATTAATTCAATTTCAAAATATTAACAAAAACTATAATAGTATATCAGTGATACTAAAATAACAATATAATACATATATATTAAAGGTAATTGTGATTTTTCTCATAATAATTCCAAAATAAAGAACAGAATAACAGAATTGTGAGCTATAAGCTCACTATTACGAGAGAAAAGTCAGAATTGTGAGAGAAAAATTCAAAATTACCTTTTTTTTTCTTTTTTTTGTGGGGAAAAAAATTAGCAAAATGTAAATTCCGAATTCTGAGAAAAGTAAAAAATTGGCAATTATTAGTTTAACTTTTAATTGTTAGATATAAACTCACAATTCTGAGAAAAAAAAAATCAGAATTGCAAGATTTAAAAGTCACATTTTTAAAAATGTATTTATTTATTTTTTATTCCGTGGTGGTAATAAGATTCCAGAATTGGAACTGGTGGAGAATTTTGAGTAGAAGAGCAGTTTTTTAAAATATGCAGTTGTGCTGATGCACTGCGGCTCAGTCCTGTGGGTTTTTGGAGCAGCGCTGCAGTGAAAGCATCCCTAGTTTTCGGTCCGCATTCCTCAGGTGATCTGTCCGTGCACCTGGGTGTTCCTGTGGTTACAGCTTCGTGATTGACGGGAGTTGCCAAGCCCCAAGGCAGAAAAGTGTCTGTTTCCATAGCGATGAGTGATGTCAAGCAAACACGTCCCCCGTGAGGAGGAGGAGGATGAAGACCTCCCGCCCACATCCGCCACTTCTCCTGGCACACGAGTGGGATCCTGGAGCCGTTTGAGGGCCGCTTCCTGACAACCATCTGTCTCCAACCCCCCTTAGATCACAATAGACCGGCTCACACAGCAATCAACAACAAAACAAGACAAGCTCTCCCCAGTCCCTGAAAGCAGAACGATCGAACTCTGCGTCCCAGATACAGTAAATAACCTTTCATACAGTGGTGGCCAAAATGATTAAAACTCTAGTATTTTCACCAAAATGGTTGGAAGTCAGTTATTTCTAGCTTTTGCTGTAGTGTGTCCCTGGGAAATATCAGTTTACATTTCCAAACATTCATTTTGCCATTAATTGTAATAATCCAGTCAGATTTTTGTTTGCTCCACACAGAGATCTGATCTGATCATCATCAGTCTGTCTGGAATGACATGAAGAAACAGAACAAACTGAGACAGACTAAATCCAGAAGAACTGTGGAGAACAACGTCTCCAAGATGCTTCAAGAAAACTACCTGCAAAGCTACAGTACTGTTAAAAGTTTTAGGCACTTGTGTAAAAATGCTGTAAAATGAGGATGCTGTCAAAAATATTGTCATAAATAGATTTTCTTTATCAGTTAACTTCTATTAACTAAATTAAATCAACATTTGGTGTGAGCATCCTTTGCTTTTAAAGCAGCTTTTGCCCTAGGTGCACTTGCGCATAGTTTTTCAGGGAGCTTTGCAGGAAGCTTTCTTGAAGCCTAAGTTCTTCTGAATTTCATCTGTCTCAATTTGTTCTGTTTCTTCATGTCATTCCAGACAGACTGATGATGATCAGATCAGATCTCTGTGTGGAGCAAACAAAAATCTCACTGGATTATTACAATTAATGGCAAAATTAATTTCCTACTGACACACTACAGCAAAAGATAGAAATAACTGACTTAAAACCATTTTTTAGTTGGTGAAAATACTAGTGTTCTAATAATTTTGGCCACCATTGTATTTTCGTCCGCAATCACCGTTTTTCTCTTTTTTTGCACACCTGCGTGGCAGAAAACGCACTTGTCTGTCAGTCTGACAGCGAGTGTTCTGACCCTTTTAGCGGCGAGAGGAGCGACGGATGATAACGGCCAGCCGAGAGCGAGTGCGAGTGATGGGTGGATGAAAGCGAGAAGAGAGTCTGTGTTCGCTTCTAATTTCACAACCAGGAGATGGACTCGGCCTCCGAGAGGAAAAAAAAACAAAAAAAAAAAACAGCGGGATGATTGTTATTCAGCTGCTGTTTCGTCCGAGAGCACAAACAGAGAAAGTGCAGGCACTCTGAGGACAGAGAGAGAGCGATTCTTATCCAACACAATGTCGTATGGCAGGTAGTAGATAAAGTTTTATTGTTTTTGAGATCTTTGACCCCTCGCTTCGCTTGACTTTTGGACTTTTTCCTCTTTCTCTTGTTTATTCTGAGAGTGGACGTCCATTGAAATCCCCAGCGTTGGTTCGGTCGTTGCGGTCCAGAAGGCGTAGGTTTAACTGAGACACACTGATGAAGGATCCAAGGATCTAATTTGAGTTTTCAGGAGCAGCTTATGTGTATGTGTGTGAGGCTTCAAGAGAGCAACCATACATCTATGGAGTTTGAAATTTCTTCATTTTCCCCTCAAATCATTTAAAATAAAAAGAAACTATGGGTTTCCACAATTAAAATAATAATGCGTTAGGCTTACACTGTAAGTGACAAGAGCAAAGCATAAAATTGTTTTGTAATTATTTGTATCACAACTAATAAGCCAGGTTTCCATCCAAAACTGTGAATTTAACTTATGCAAAAAATTGGAATATCACATAAAACACATGTGAATAAGCACCGCTTTCATCCTATGAGTCGAAGAGAACAAAATCATCACTTTCTGATAAACTGGCATTAAATATCACTAAGAAAAGTAGGAGAAGCCACTGAATATAATAATTTTCATATATAAGCCTAATAAATTACTTGCGCCTCAGAGCAAACAGACGAAAAACAGTAAATGCGGTCATTGCTTTCGGAAGCAGATGCTTGCTGTTTGGGAATGCAGTCATGTAAAACAGTTCTGAGAGGAAACTGTATAAAAATAGTTTGACGACAGACTTTGCTCGGGCATTTAAGAATGACCATAACAACATTTCAGATGCTGTGCAACAAGATCGATCCACTTGTTAGTCAAGATTTGCCATTCCATAGCGCCAAGTCACATGACTTTTTTGATGCGCTTGCAGGAATTTATTCAGCAAATGTGTTTCCATCTCCCATTATTCGCATTAACCCTTTTTTCGCATAAGTCAAAAACCACCTCAAGCGAGAGTAAAAACTGTATTTGCGAATTAAGGGATTTTTAATTGAAATTTGGCTTTTCCATCATTCATTTCTGATGCAGTACTTCAAAATGCACATAAAAGCAGGGTGATGGAAACATAGCTTTAGTCAGCACAAAATTCATGATTGTGATAGGCCTAAATTGTAAGAAAACAACCAATAAACAACAAAAAAAAAGATTTTGTGAAGTAGTAAATAAAACAAAGGTTAAGTTTTACAAGACTACTATTTCAGTCTTTTTATTTCAAAATTTTATGCAATTCACTCTTCGCGAAGACCCGCTCCCCTTAATTGCTGTTGCTACATCTGACAAGCCATGCCTCTCTCACGCCACACATCATGTTCTCATGCAGTGAAAAATAAATCGCAGAGCAAAGAACAACGTGTCGACAGAAAAGACAGAGCAGGTACTTTTAGTATGAAACAAAATCTCAGCTTTAAAATTTTGTCATTTAAGAAATTCACGCAATAAATACCGTTTTGTGGCTGTTTATTTTGTTGTGACAGATTTCTGTAGCACCTCAGTTCAAGCGGCATATGAACCGATCATCTTTTCCTCTTTACTAGTTATAGCATGAAATAAACATGAATGAACATCAGAAGGTCTCTTGTTTGAAAGACATCAGTACACACCATTTTTCAAGTTTAAGTCCACCGACATTAATCTAATCTCCTGTCTGTTTTCTTTGTTGGACAAAATAGCAGATTCTGCGTTACGATTGGTCAGATCGCCTGTCATTCAAATTGTTGGTGAATGGTGAATTAAATGTTATTTGTCGTTTCTTTGTAATTAATTGTGAAATTTACTCAAAATCATTGTCGTCAAATTAGCAATTCTGTAGCTAGATTTAGCGACTTCCCCACCCCTTTTGAGAATTTTTTCAAAAGTTTAGGGACAAATATAGCAACTTCTTGGACAAACCTTATCTAAGTTCTCATCTTGCCCACTGATCTATATTCATCTTTATATAGATGAATATAGATAGATACAGATCAGTGAATTTTCCATAATGATGTCATCTAGTGACATTTAGCAAACAGCTTTAGCAACTTTCAGTTGAAAACAGTTGGTGACCCTGCTTGCAATTTCTGAGTGAAAACTGTTTCTACAAACTGTTTCTTCTGTTTCTTTTTTTCAGTGTAGACACTGGTTTAACAGAAGTGTTCGTGACTCAAGAAAACAGACTCGTTTGTTGACAGTTCATGGACTTTTTCTGTCAGTGTCGTTGTTTATTGGTATATCTTTGAGAATGGACTTTAAAGGGCCTATAATCTGCACTTTCATAGCTCTTTACTCTTTTTCTGTAAAATAAAGGTAGTTTTTAGGTTTCCCTGAGTACCGCATTTATGCAGTGGGTTTGCAGCCCATTATTTGTACTATCTTTTCTTAATTTCTATTAAAGGAATAGACAATAAATAAAGGCTTTTTAATAATTTTTTTGAAGTTTTCCTTGGATAATTTTATTTAAGTATTTCCCTACCAAAGAGTACATCTTAATATGTCCTACTTCTGAGCATAGTGGATCCTCGCTCTCTCTCGCTCTCTTTTTGAAAGTTAATTTTGTTTTATTTGACTGTTTTCCACCACCTCTCTGACTGAAGCTTTTGCTGTTGTAATTTTAAGTGTTGTATATGTAAATGTCGTCTGTTAAGATTGGCTAACCTCGGTGTACTGGCCTATTTCACACTGTTTTTGAGTACTGAATAGTCTTTAATATTGTACCTCCTTGGTCCAAAAAGAACCGTGATATATTTTGTAACTAATTTTTCGATAAACTAAAGTTAGTTTTGAGGAATCCCAGAGGAAGGCATTTGTGACTGAAATTTTCTTTTATTAAATATCCAATTGAATATAGACTTTTTAGTGATTATTTACTTATTTATTTATTTGAAGTTTGTCTCATTGTTTTTTGGATTGTAATTTTTCCTTTCCAAATTTTTCCTTGCCGAAGATCTCTGAGGATTTTGCCGCTGTACCTTTAAGAGTTCTCTATGTAAATGACCTCTGTTATGATTGGCTAAGCTCAGTGTACTGGCCCAGTTTGCACTGTTATTCATCTGTGCCAAGTTGTTGAGTTCTGGATAGTCTTTGATATGTAAATGTGGGTGTTGGTATATTAATTGGATTTCTGAACACATCATTTTTGCATGTTTGCTTCTGTAAATGTTCTGGGTGGACTGGGATGAGGGCTTTGCCTTGTTAAATTCACATCTGACTTTTGTTCCAAGCCTATGAGCTTCCTCGTGGTGACCAGCGGGCAGCATAATTATTCTGTCTTATAAGATCCATATGTGAGCTCATTGTAAGGCAATATTGCTTGTATCCTTCACCGAGAAGGCAATCCCAGAATGCAATGCAAAAACATAGTGAAAATGTCAGAATACACAATGGTGGATGAGTACAGAAAAATAGAACATTAAAAATGACAGAAAAAGGTTTCTTTCACTCAATATTTATGTGTTTTGTTATTGTTGTTAAGTATTTTTTTGTTGGCTTAGCAGCATGCAGACTTGAGCTTCCTGTGCAATTCAGGTGAGGAGCAGTGCTGGGTAAGTTACTCAAAAAAAGTAATCCACTACAAATGACTAATTACTTCTTTAAAATTGTAATTTGATTACATTACTGATTACTGCATTTAAAAAGTAATCAGATTACTAATTACTTTACTTTCAAGTTACTTTCAAGTTTACTTTTCAAGTTATCCAACCTAAAAAATACACTACAAAGAGAAACTCATAGTTCTTTCATTAAATTAATATTGACTGAAAAAATACATAAGTATTATTTTTATAGCCTACACTCCCAATATCAACAAAACCTTTTTTTTTGGTTTTGTAAAATAAAGAAAACCAATAGGGTGCGCTTTCTGCATTCTCCGTGAACATCTTCCTGAAACGAGTCACTATAATGAACGAAAATGACATGAGAAATACAGTATATCTAAAGAAAGCTTGAAGTGTCTATTATTAAATGAAGTAAGTCATGTCGAAAACAAATATTCTCTGATAAAATAATCTGTATGAAACCAACGCGAGGTCCAGTCTTTCCCGTCTGAGCTCAGCTATAATGTGATCATGCCCATGCACATCGCGCGCTATAAGATTATCATCCAAGAGAAACCAGGCTTGAGACGCGAGAATATGTAAATGTCCACATCACCTACGTATACAAAGAAAGATTCACGTTCATCTTGGCTACTTTTCGTTTGTGGAAGAAGACGCGCTGTGAGGAATAAGCCTTGAATTGTGATGCAGCGGATGATCTCATTCTGATGAGCCATTTATTTTTACTTATATTAGTGTTACTGTGACATAAACTTGTACACATTCACTTGTTGAACTTTTCCCAAACTATAATGCCAGACTAAATATGTCGAGTGTGCGTTACTGTGTTACCAGGAAAAGTAATTCGATTACAGTAACTCTGGTGAGGAGTGATGTGAGTTTTGTCCTAAACCACAAAATGTACAGTAAAAAGGCATGCAGAAGTCCAATATTTCACTTATTTTGGTAAACAATGCCAGTGGGCTGCCATTCAGCACAGTTTAGTAGTTAAGAACAAGAGCAGTGTTAACATTTTGGAGTATCAATACATCATTGCATAATGGAAATTTAATGTATTGCAAATTTGTATAATATAGCTATATAATAAAACCCAATGTGTTACAGACGCCATCTCAGATTTTTTGGAAAAAATGCTGCAATTTTTGTAATGAAGAAAGTGTTTGTCTGCTTTTTTTATGGAAGAGGGATTTTCTTACAATTGCGAGTTTACATCATGCAATTCTGACATTTTTCTCGCAATTGCAAGTTTAAATCTCGCGGTTCTGACTTTTTTCTCACAACTGCGAGTTTATGTCTCATATTTATGACATTCTTGCAACTGTGAATTAAATCTTGCAATCAATTCTGACTTTTTTTTTTTGCAATAACAGTTTCTGACATTCTTGCAATTGTGAGAAAAAAAGTCAGAATTGTTAGATAAAAAGTTGCATTTTGTTTTATTTTTTTTTTATTCAGTGGCAGAAATGGGTTTTCATTGTTTTTAATATTTGTTTCATTTTGGTTATTTTCTTGCTCAATCATGGTATTTACATTCTGGAATATTTGGAGGATTTACTTGGAAATGCTATTTGGAATAACTTAACTATTCTTATTTGGAATAATAAAACTGGAAAATATATTGACTTTTTGAGATCTGTTAGCAGTTTGAGGGTTTGATATTGTACTAAACCTAAATTTTGCTTTTAACAGCTGTTTGCCATTTTTCAACCAGCTCTCAGATCTCCCGGTTTGTTTGTCAGATAAATTCCAGCAGATGATGCAAAGCGCACTTTTGACAGCCTTTTGAGCTTTTGTCAAAACTACACATCGTATTTTCACATTTTTGTGCATTTATGAGTGTTGAAGTTTGCCTAGTCAAATTGCCTTTGTCCTGCAAAGACAGCCATTGACTGCTAATATGCTGCTGAATTGTCTGTTTGTTTGTGGTTAGTCCCGTTCGTCAGCTGTCAAGGCTGTTCAAACTTTCGGCGAACAGGACCTGATTGAGTCACCATCTTATCCGATCAGACCCCTGACTGGGGTGATCCTGCCCTTCATCCGTCCCAGCATGACTCCCAAAACCAAGTCCAGATCTCGGTGCTTGAGATTCAGTTCTGCTCTGAGCGGAGATGAAGTGTTGATAAAACACAGCTTGACCCAAATCGCAGTTGAAGGGCTTCGTCGTGTCCAATAACCGCTGCCTCCCATTAAAACCAGAACCTACAGAAAAGTTCAACCTCTGAAATCAATAATCACGTCGCTTTTTTCCATTTTTTCCCCTCCGTTGCCAGAGATCAAAGATCTCGCAGATCTGACGGAACGAGTTTCAGTCAAAAATGATTGGCTCCATATTTTCCATTTTTTGTTATCCTTCAAGAGTATTTTGTCAGTCGGTGAAAACTGTGGGTCGTGCAATAATTTAATTTGTGTTTATTCTTGTTTTTTTGCTATTGCGAACACTCCTTTTAGGCTGATAATTGAATCTCTTGTCTCCGGCTGATGGATTCCAAGAAAGTTTGTTAGCAAATTCCCCTTCCTCAGATCTGCGGCTCATCTGATCGGCGTCAATCTACATCCAGCCGTCTTCCATTACACTCAGGTTGTTTCATCTCTGCTCGTCTGTCATCGCTCTCTCTCTTCAGCGCTTTCAGCCTTTCGCTTGGATGGGTGGGATGGCTGTCCAATTTTCCGGCTGGCTACTCTTCTCCTGTTTGCGTGTTGCGTCCGGCGCTTTCTAAACGCTTCTTCAGATGGGCTTTTGGCGCCTGAGTGGAAATGAGAGACGAGCGAGAGATGTTTTGTGCCGTCTTTGTTTTTAAGCTTGTTTGTGGGAAACGGCCAGCACTTGATGAGACTCGATCGCTTATTGGGATGTAGAGCTGAGTGAGATCAAATTACATTCGTGACCATTTTACTGGAAGTGTAATATTACTTAATCATGGAAATATTCAGCGTTTTAATCCACTTTAAATGCGGCCTTTGAATGTGCACTTAGTGACTTTTGTCTCGTTAAAAAGTACAACAGTATTGTTGAACAGTGTTTTAAATCATTTCACTTGCATTAGATCATATCAGCAGCTGATAAATGATTTCAGTAACACTTTCTGTTGCACTGGAATAAATTCAGTGATAGCTGACTGCCAATAATGCATTAGGTATCACTTCAAGTCCAAAATTTTAGTGCAACATCAACTAAGAGTACTGAGTGCACTTAAAGTGTGGTGAAGTGTGTAATTTCTGCACTGCTGGTCTCACCAAATGGAAATGCACAAATAATGACTGTTTTCAAACACTCACCAGTATTGTATTGGTTAGTCAAATATAGTCCCACCATAAACTGGTTGAGCCATTGTGTGCGTTTATTTGCAAAATTGTCCTTTTTATTGTTGGTTTATTCAGTTCGTTTCTGTGAATCAGTTCAAACTGTCCATTTTATCAAAAATGAAAATCGAAAACTCCGATCTGATTAGTGCCGAATTGTTTTAAATGAAAAATATTAAAATGTTTTCATGAAAATACATATCTGTCTGTCTGTCTGTCTGTCTGTCTATCTATCTCACACACACACATAACTTGTTATATTTTACTATTATACATATACATATGAATGCATAAAACAAAATATAATTCTGTTATTTAGAGAGGTGAAAAGATCTTGATTATTTTAAACATAACATATATTACTTATAACTATGTTTGGCATTTTTTCAGTTGTTTGTTTAAATGATGGTTACACAAATACATAGATAAATATGTGGATATACACTACTGTTCAAAAATTAGCAGTAAAGACATTAATGCTAATGAAAGCTTTCCCTTTCAAATAAATGCTGTTCTTTTGAACTTTCTGTTCATCAAAAAAAAGAAGAAAAAAAAAAAGAAATTAAAATAATATCCTGCAGCAAAACTGATTTCAACATTGATAATAATCAGAAATATTTGTTGAGCAGCAAATCAGCATATTAGAATGATTTCTGAAGGATCATGTGACACTGAAGACTGGAGTAATGATGCTGAAAATTCAGCTTTGATCACAGGAATAAATTACATTTTACAATATATTCACATAGAAAACAGTTATTTTAAATTGCAATAATATTTCACAATTTTTACAGTATTTTTGATCAAATAAATGCAGCCTTGCTGAACAGAATAGACTTCTTTCAAAAACATAAAAAAACACCAAACTTGTGAATGGACGTGTATATTGAATATTGTAAAAAGCCTGGAAAAAAACCCCTGATTTGTTTGTGTTCCTCAGCCGTTAGTGTTTGCCTGCGGTCGTCAGCATAATGGAGAACTTAAATGACCTATTAGCATCCAAACGAGCGTGAACCGCGACTCTCTCACACGCTGACCTTCTAATTCTTCCAGCATTTCGGGGCTGGATAACCGTGTGTAAGTCACGTTCCCCCGCAGCGCTGAATGAAGCCATTGTTACGGCCCCGGACCCCTCTGACCCCGACGGCCCTCCAGAGGGCTCCTCACACACCTGTCAAACCCCGTCGGCCCCAACATCAGTCCATACCTTCAGCAGAACCCCCTGGAGTTTATTGGAAACACACACACACACAAACAGGAGAGACTTCCACATCAGGAGCGGATTGGAGGGAAGGTCACTGGAAACACGATCAGCCAATTCACTTCTGCTCTCTACAGCTTTTTTTTTTTTTTTTTTTGACATTCCTGTTCTCCACATGTATTGTGGATTATTCAGTCTCTTCCTGCCCATTACAGCGTTTTTAAGTGACTGCCGGAGATGTTCTTTCATCACAATAAGAGGTTGAAAGAGCCGGAGAGAAGGGAGAAATCGTATGCGCTTGGGCTTCGAGGATTCAGGGTCTCTGTCCTTTAGTGCCACACTTATCTTTTCCGATTGTTTGGACGAAATGCAAGCGTCCTTGGCTGCAGATGTGCAGATGAAACTCTGATTGAACGTGCCGATGGCGTTTTGTCCTCCGTGGGTGATGTTGCCCATACAATTTTCCCCTCTGCTAGCTTTGATATGGAAGTGCGGTGTGTGTGTGTGTGTGTGTGTGTGTGTGTGTAATCATTAAACGCTTCGCAGGGAAGTGTCATTACCATAATCATATTTCAACGACACACACACTCTCTTGATTCGCGTCTTTCTGCTGAGGGAATGATTGGTACGTTACGAGTTCGGTTTGACACGCTGAAGGAGAAAAGAAAATGGGCTTCGAAAAGTCTGTACATCATTTACTGCAAACATCAGTATTCATTCATTTATACATTCATAAATTCATTCACAAATAAATAAATAAATACAATTTGTATTTTAAATATATATAATTTAATTAAAATAAATATATTTATTTGTGTGTTTACACTGTGTGTGTGTGTGTGTGTGTGTGTGTGTATACAAACACACACATTGATTACATGTGTATATATATATATATATATATATATATATATATATATATATATACACACACACATTGATTACAATTTAATTGTACAATTAAAATGGAAATTTTAAAAAAGAATTTGAGGGAAAAATATATATTTCTTGGAGCCCTAAAAAGGTAATTTTTGTTAAAAGTTTAATAAATTGATGCATTGATGTTAAATTGTAAAATTTCTTGATTTCAATTAATTAGACATGCTTTCTGATTAATAATTTCATTTTACCATTTAAACGGAGTACAGAAAATTTACAATTCTATCTATCTATCTATCTATCTAACTAATATTGTATTTAATTATTTACTTTATATAATAAAATATATATTTAATTAATCTATATTAATTTTATGTGTGTATGTAAATGAGCACTCAAATCTGGTGTAACCTGATGTAAGTTTAACATTAATTTTATGTAACTAATTAAAGAAGTATTACAGTGTAATGCATTGGATGGGAATATTGGTAATGGATGTGCTGATTCTGGGCTGTTTCCACGTCATTGTTATGGTGAGAGTGTGTTTATAATGACATTGAGAGTTTTTTGGCTCATGATAATTCTGCTTGGAATTGAGTTCTAAATTGACAATAACAAACAGACAATGAACAAACAGACAATACAGTGTTCCTGGAGAACTAAATGGGCCAGCAGATCGATCCGAAGCAAAGGGAACTTTACAGCTGTGTGTGTGTGTGTGTGTGTGTGTGTGTGTGTGTGTGTGTGTGTTTGTTTGCTCTCTTCCCTACAGATTCTGTTTTGTGGCTTATTATCTTAATCAGTGTATTCAAGCATAAATTGAACATCTCTATCTTCTTGTCTTCAAAATATTCTTTGACTAATCATCCAGGACTGGATCTGTTTGTCTTACAGTGCTCATTACAGTGGTTTTTTTGCTTTACTTACTTCCTACACAAATAATTCATTCACCTCAAACTGCTTAATTTATTTTAATGTTTTATTTTAATTTCTGAAAAATAAAAAAATAATAAATAAATACATTAAAATTAAATTAAATTAAAAATAAACTAATAAAATGTGTTTTAAAATTATTTTTAATTAATTAAAACTTTTATTATGCTCTTTATCAAAAATGTAAAATAAAAAAATAAATAAAATAATAAAAAAAAGAAAAATGAAAAATAACCATAATCATAATACTGGCCAAACAGCAACAACTGTCCATTGGCAGTTATTAAAAACAAACAAAAGTAATTATTATTATTTTTAAATAACTGCCAGTGCAGTTAACATAACATTTTTTAAAATAAAATATTTGGATTATAAAAAAAAAAAAAAATCTTATTGTTTGTTTTTAAAATTTAATTTAATTTAATTTTCCCTGTTGGTTACATTCTGATATTTATTTATATCTGCAGTGTTGTGTTATGATTCTCATGCATAATTGACAAAAAAAATAAAAAATAAGTAAATAAATTAAAAATAAATGAATATAACAAAAAATAAATAAATAACCCTTGGTTTGGTGGATCTGAACACACAAACTACCGTTGGTTTCTATTTAAAACAGGTGGCAGTAATTTATCACCTATGGAAGTGCTTTTGTTAGCGGAGCTGGCAGGCCTGTCATGTAGACGTAACGGTGAGCGGTAATATGTTCTGTCACGCTACTCTGAAAACAAGGAACATTCAGCCCCGATAACCTGAGCCTGCTGCTTTTATTTAAGCCCCAAACCCACGGGAACCTTTTAAATTGCCCAGTTCAACTGGAAAGAGTCGCTGAAGCGCTCGGGTCGCTGTGTTTGGCTTTGGTTATTGGCCAGTGGATGTTATAAGACATAGTTTGGGCTCAGAAACTCTGGTGGCGTTACAGATTTAGTGTGTGATATGCTGCTAATATCTTCGCTAGTTTGAGTTTTGAATGTTGACGTCATTGTTCCATACGAGCGAGGAGATGCTGCTGCATTCTGTTTTGATTTACTCCAAAGTTCTAAACGTTCCGTTTTTCTGTTTCGTTGGAAAATCTATTTTTTAATTTAAAAGCTATTTTTAATGCGTTCCTTTGCGGTTGTTCTCTGTGTTGAGTTTCAGTTTCACCCTTCAGATCATATTTTAGTTATTTGAATTTTTAGTTATTTTAATCCAAAGTATTTTCCAAAAAGATGGTTGTTTATTTATTTATTTATTTATTCATTCATTCAAACAAACAAATAAATACATAAATAATTATCTTCATTGGCATGACTGTACATAAGCTGAGAACATAAGTAGAAAATTAGAACCTATTATTATTATTATTATTATTATTATTACTACTCGAACTTAAGTTACAAAATGTAACAAATATAAGATAAAATGTGTGTGTGTACATATATAATTTATATGTATTTATGTTTATTGTTTTATAATTATAAATGTGGCTCTGAAATGATTTTTATGATATCCTTGTCTGATTTAAAGAAAAAAAAAAAGCATCATGATAATTAAATAAGTGTTAATTTTAAATCATTTCACAGTTTTTTGTGTTATCCCCGAGTGCAGCCCTTACTTCTAAACTGCCAATTTACTGTGAAATATTCCAGGTGTTGCTTCATTTTTTTCCTTTTTCTAATTGAAATGTAAACACACAGCGAGCCAGACAAACAAGTTGATCTGGGAAACACACAGGCCTATTATGATAAACTGCAAAGCCCAAAGAGACGCTTATGAATGAATAACAACATCTGCGGGTAAACAGAAGATTCGTTTAAGTCTATCCTTCATCCACACTTTAAAATAAACAGTTATGGCAAACGGTGGCTTGATTTGCCCTCAGTGATTTTGCTCACCTTCATTTGTGCTGCTTTAAACGCAGCTGTTATTCAACGGTATAGAAAAACACTGCTTTTGTAATATTGTGACCAAGACAGACTAGAAAAAAACCAGAAAAAAAACATGCATAACTTTTGTAGGAGGAGTAATAATAATAATAATAAATATTTTATCTATTATAAACAAAATTATGATCCAGATATTTTGTAGAATTTGCTCAAATCAGTAATGTGCATGTTTTGAGCATTTTAATTTAATATAAAAGCATTCTGTACTATTTGGTGTTATTTATACTCTGTGTTATTTTTGTATCATTGAGGTACTGTTGTTGATTTTATTATTACAACTATTACACACTGAAGAAGGCCTTTGAGCCAAAATGTTTGTGCCCTTGTCCTATAAAACAAAATAAAATAATAAAACGAAAAGAGAAGACTGTTTCATGTGAGTGTGGATCATGGTTTTGTATAACATTATTAAAACTATAATAACTGACAAAATGCATGAATATTTTGTCCTTTATTTTTATATTTTCTGTCTTTATATTCATTTTTAAAGTTTTTGTCTTTTTTTAGCAATGTTTGTATTTTTCTATGTATGTGCCTATATAGTTTTGACTATTTTTTTTATTTTAGTTTTAGTTTCATCAAGTGCAACTAAATTAAAATTAGAAATGTTTTGCCTTGGCAACCAGCTTTATTTATTTATTCATTCATTCATTCATTCATTCATTGTTTATCATTTATTTTATGTCAAGTAATTTTTTTTCTTTTTACCATGGTTTTGGTTTTTTAGTTTTAGTATTAGTTAACTATAATAACCCTGGTTTGGGTGTTACTTGCTGAAATATAATATAGACTGCATCCCATACGGTTTTAATAAACCCACAATAGCTAACATTAGCTTTTTATCTCCATCCTATCAGGTATCCCGTTGATCATTTACATAATAGGACAAAAATTAAATTACAATTAATAATGTGCCTGCAGCTTGAACAGAGCATTTATCTGAAAGTCTAATACACCTTTTATAGAAATAATTCACATTCACCTCAGCTTACAGAGTTCAACAGCAGTGACCTGTCTAATGCTGAAGCTTTTACACAAGTCTAATTTCTGATGTTTTTCTCTTTTTTCACGCTGACACACACATCGGACAGCACGGGCTGCGTTATTCATCACCCGCGGCGAGTCGAGGTCAGCAGCTGGTGAGCACTTGGCAGCCACTAAAGATTGTTAAACTTGGTGTTAAATGCTACGTATGTGTGACATGGGCACTAACACATCGATTTGGAGCTGTAAGCCATGAGACGTCTCTCATACATCACCCTCTGAGTCACCCGGACGCCAATCTCCATACATTAGAAGCACAGTAATGCGAGTGTGAGTGGCTGCGTCCCAATTCCTGCACTGCTGCTGCTGCACACTAGATGGGAAAGCACCAGCCTTTGATATTTTGGCTGGCGGTTCACGCCACATTCCGCTTTGAGTCAAATGTTTCAAATGTTCTATTTTCCAAATAGTGGAAAATCGATTTTGCTTTCATGGAGTAACTGATAATGGACACATGTTTGTGCTCAGCCATTATTATGATTATTGGAAAGAGACCCGTTTTTTTATTGATTTATTTTCTATAGAAGACATTCAAAAGCATTTTTTTAAATTAATTGTAGCTTTGTTCTTATGCCAAAAACATTGATTTGTGACCGTAAAGTCGTGAACCATATTGTCTGAGCATGTCATAAAATTGTGTGTAATTGTATTGAATGTGCACTTGTAGTATATTTCAGATCTTGAAAGTATATTTAAAAACAAAAAAAACTTTGCAGATAATAATATTAATGATAAAATGCCACTTAAGTGACTTAAAGAGAGACACTTTCTTGACTTTTTCTTAACACACTTAAGTACGTTTTTAAAAAGTGAACTTTATAAGTCAAATTAATTTTAAAATGAATCTTTTTATGATGTTTTAAAGAAATACGCTTATTTTGATGTGTTGACAACATAAAGCACATAAAGTACTTGATTATCATTTTAACTGTACTGTGTTATTCAATATTACACTTAATGTATTTTAAATGTATTAAGGTGCAACTTCATCACTGCAAATATGTAATTACAAATTTAATCAATAATTAATTTAAATAAATTACATAAAGTCAAAAGAAATTAAAATAAGTGCAAACTTATTTTTATAATAAGTACTCTTTTTAAAGGTAAGCTGAAGTGTACTACTTTCACAAGGGATGTCCAACAACTTTCTAATAGTTTTTAAAAATAATATTTTAGTAATTGCTCTTCTGGTTTTCGTGTCAAAACCACAATATCAGTCAAATAGTAATAACTTTGTTTGTGGTTTTAGATTACATTCTTAATCTTACAAAATGCATTTAATATGTGTGTTAAATGTAAAATCAGGCGTCATGTTCGTGTCAGTCAAGCTTCAGCTGATGGCATAGCTGATTTATCTTACATTTCAGACCCATTACAGCAGTCTTTTTAAATTCTCTATTCTCTCATTCTCTCGACTGCAAGCTGCTTTAAGCTGTCACCTCTGTTTGAGTCTTCATATTACATGACCGCAAGCAGCTTTAAAGCTGACTGTATTTTGAAATGAGAATACTATTTTTGGCTTCAATTCTCTTCTTTTTTTTATGTCAGTACTCGGTAAATCCTCCTCGGACTCAGACCAAAATATATCATCCATAACCGTTTAGTAGACTGTGGAGATAATGAACAAAGGTTCTGCTCAAGCGTGAATGATTTCAGCGCTAGTTTTGTGATCTGTGAGATGCATTCAGAGACACTGGACACGTCGGATCGGCCTGTGACTTATGGAGGGGCGCTGTTCTATGACTATCATAAATCAGCTGTGCACATTGAAAGGTTTAATTTAATACTGAATTGCGTCACATTGACAAGCAAGCATTTTACTGGCCGCTGCTGATCATTTACACATACTCCTTCTCTCTGTCTGTGCTTAGACAGGCCTCCAATTGTGAAAAAGAAGTACACTTTAGTATTCTACTTTAGTACTCCTCTTATTCGCCGCCGCCTTTTCCTTCCGCTATTGAGTCTATGTCAGCCAATAGAACTGCTTGCAGGAAAGTTATGAAATTTGGCACACTGATAGAGGACCATCTCAACATTAACCATGGCAAGTTTGGAGTCTCTAACGCAAACTCTCTAGCGCCACCAACAGTGCAAATTTGACCTGCATTTATACTAATAACTTTTGAACTGTGTAAGGTCTAGAATTCCTACTTTTTCTAACTCTTCCTAGACCAGTGCTCCAATTTTCTCAAAAACTGGTGCAGATCATCTTCAGACCATGCCGACAAAAAAATGATGGAATTCAAGTTGATTAGTCAAACCAAAATCAAATTTGGCAAAGAGCATGTCAAAGTGGACATGAGGCTATATCTCGGCAATGCTTTGGCATATTCAAACCAAACTTGGTGTGTCCACCATGACCTTAGACAATCTATACAGTTTTGGCACAGTGCCACCTAGTGGTAAGGAGATATAGAAAATGGACATTTTTGCTTATAACGTCTGAATGGTTTGGCCAAAAATCACAAGACTGGTCTCTTTAGGTTTGATGCGAACAGTACCCAATTTTCCTATGTTGTTCATCTTTCATTTTCAGGTCTTGATAGATTCCTTGGTTCATGCCGAGAACATTGATACCAATTATGCCATAACCAGCCAAACTTCCAAAATTGATAAATCATTAAATCATATTACTAGTGATTGTATTTATAATTTTTGCTTAAAATCATCTCCAGATGTCTTTATTTACTCATTTTTGCACCTGGTCTGATGCTTGCTTTCTTCTGTAGTGCTTTGCCCCTTAATTGCTTTTAGCAGCTATATTTAGAAATGTATTTAAATACATAACGTACAGGTTTATATAGTAAACAGTTCACTGAGAAATGCGCCAAATTCAGAAGTGTCTGTGTAGAAATTAAGGGTGAATGATGGCTTAATTTATAAGATAAAAGAAACAGCATGAAGCATGGACCAGAACCAGATTTGTAGCCTGAATCTAACTGGACTAGATCCTGTAATTTATCAACTTTTTTGAAAGGTCCAGAAGACTTGAAATGAACGAGCAAATTATTTGGGAAGCGGAATTAAGGCGCCCTGACAGGAAAAGTAAATCTCTTTTCGTAATAAATTCATGACCCAAAACTTCCTTCATTGCCTCCCTAATGTGGAATAGTTTTTTCTGGAGGCAAAGAATCCTGCTTGATACTGCTATCAAGATTGATGCTGTGAAACTCAATTGAATGTGCTGGGCCGAGAGTTTTCTGCTCTGAGAGACAAACACCAAATTACTAGAAGTTTCCTTTGAGAAACTGATGCAGCACTCAGATTATCTAACTTGCTATCTAACAAATAGAGCACTAACGGTGGATTAAAAGGGTGCCACCGAGGCAAAAAAAAAAAAAAAAGATTTATGTATTTGAATTGCATATGAAATGCCCATCCATTTGAATTATACAGTTTTAACATAAACAGACTTAATGTAACACACATTTGTCAGTCATACAAAAATGAAAGATCAGATTTCTTTAACAGTACTAATAAACTGAATGTGTTTACAAAATAACCATGTTTATATATAAATCAATAAAGTCATTTTTTTTCAATCTCATAGATTTTAACTAACTGAATATTATTCCACAGCTAGCTGTATTTTAATCATGCTCATACTTTTCATCTGAGTATGTTTAATTGTTTTCCCAGTGAATAGATTTACGTAGATTCTGAGCAATAATTATTTAAATATAATCAAATGCATATACAAATACAAATAGTTAATGATAAGCCAATTTTTGGACCTGTTTCGTTTATTTATGACTGACAAATGTGCGTCACATTAAGATTTTTAGTTTATTTATGTTTAAACAGTGTAAATGTATAGAAATTTTACATGCAATTTAAATACATAAATCTTTCGGCCTGCATTCAGCATGTTGAAAAGGAATGGCCTTTGCTCAACTAAACACGCCTTCCAGCTGTTTTAATGAACTGAACAGTGTTTATCTACAGATGCATAGAGAGAGAGAGAGAGAGAAGCTGTCAATACTAGGAACACCTTGCAGCTATTCCCACCGGATTAATCCAGAAAAACTGGAAAATGAGAGCTTTCGAAGGGAAAGACCGTGTGTCCCTTTTGGACTTTTACTAATAAGCTATCATCTACTCCAGGCACTTTAAGGGCTGACTGGAGATTATTACTGCGAACATGAAACATCCTCAGAAGAAATGTTAAACACTTGCATGAGTCCGGGCAACAAATAATTCACAAAACAATGATTCGGATGCTTTCTTAAGGCTCTGGCATGCTGACAGCACGCTTTTCAATAAACAGATTCTCCACAGACACACAGGCCTGAGACGCCTGTCTTTGCAATAATTGCATGCATGAATAAATTTACAATTAGAAAACCTGCTTTCATTGCAGTTGTAGCAGAGTACCAATCTGCCCTCTGTATTCTCTTCAGCTGGCAAGAAAACCCATGTGGAAAATAAATGCACTTAATTGGGTTGAATGTGCACTTGTAGTGTACTTAAAATAATAAAAGTATGTTTTTTTTAAATGTACTTGCAGATAATATGATATTAATTAAATAAAAGGCCATTTAAGTGACTTAAAGATATAGTTCATCCAAAAATGAAAATTTGCTGTTTATTTACTCACCCTCAGGCCATCCAAGATCTAGGTGACTTTTTCTTCAGTAGAACAGTAATGAAGATTTTTAGCTGAAACCGTGGTCATTGGTGATTCATAAAAATGCACATCAATGGCTGCTGTCACTTTGAGAGTCAAAAAAGCAACACACAAAATTAAACACAAAAACCCATGGCTCTTGATGATATGTTGAGGTCTTATGAAGAGAAACGATCAAACTGTGCAAGAAACTGGACATTATTTACTATATTATTTCCTGTAATCCAGAGCCTCAGGCAAATGGATCAGTTTGTGAATGAATCATTCTTTTGAACCGCTTCTTTTTTGTGAACTAGATGAACTAGTTCACCAAATCAGACTGAACCATCTGAAACAGTTCGCAGCTTGAGCAGCACAGATTTACAAGTTACTCAGTCAAAACTCACTTTCAGTCACTGTGACTCAAAATGAGCCAAAATATTAGCATATCTGATCCTGTGTTGAATGAATCATTCAGCGCTCCAGTTCCTCCAACAGATACTGAACTGAGCAAACAGTTCAACTCAGACCATAGCCTGATGAGCAGCTATGAACATGAACACAAACTGGTGAATTGGTTATTTGAACCATTTCATTGAAACGAACTGTCCGATAGAAAAGAATCTGATTCCCCATTTGCCTGAGGCTCTAGATTACAGGTAATAATGTTGTAAATAATGTTCAGTTTCTTGCACAGACCAATCGTTTCACTTCATAAGACCGAATTATATCATCAGGAGCAACTGTATTAATTTTGTGTTGCCTGTATATGCTTGTTTGACTCTCAAAGTGACGGTAGCCATTGACTTGTATTTTATGAATCACCCAGGAGCTAAAAATTTTCTCTACTGAAGAAAATCTTAGGTCTTGGATGACCTCAGGGTGAGTAAATTAACAGTGAATTTTCATTTTTGCATGAACTATCCCTTTAAGTCACTTAAAGGTGTCATAGGTGATTGTCTTCAGAAACATTTTTTGTTATTCTGGTTGAAAGTCTCTTCACATCCTGATAGCAATCATTAAGTTAAGTGGTCTAAATGTATTTATCTGTATTTATATATTCTGTGGAAGGTGTAGGACCAAGAAATGTTCGTCCAATCAAAACGCTCGGTCCGAGCGTTTTAATTGTCTTTTCTACCTGTCTGTCAACGTATGTATTTGCGTACCTCTGCGCACCCTGTTTGCACAGACACGATTCGTCATCAGCGCGTTCACGCACGCTGTGCAGACAGAGCGAGAATGGCAGACAAACATCAACAACCCGATCTTCCTTCCTGGTATTGTAGTACTTTTACTAGCTATAAAGTTTTCTGACCGGTGAATGACACATGATGTAGCCCAGCGGTTCCCAATTCCAGTCCTCGTGCCCCCCGTTTTGCATATTTTGCATGTCTCTCTTAGTTAACACACCCGATTCAGATAACTAGCTGGTTAGAAGAGAGCTACGTGCATGAACTGTGTTCCGATTGACATGCTCCCTACACAGTGTTCATTGCTCCCTACTCCCTGAGCAGGGAAAATCCGTCGGAAATTTATTTCACTTCGGAACATTCATTCGCAGATTGCACTGCGCAGCGTCTTACACACAGACGAAACTTACTAGAGAAGTGTGACATAATATACCTCTGTAAATAAATACAATTTAAATTCACATCTTGCACACTTTATTGCCCTTTGTATGGAACATATACGCTTGCTTTGAACTGGAATCATGGCGGAATATCTGGTGATGTCCACTTCACAGGGCACTTATGACTTACAGTCAAATAGAACAAAAGTCAGACGTGATAAGATATATGAAATGTGCAGAGCGGGGAGAGCGTGAGGACTGTTATTGGAAACCGTTGATGTAGTAATTTAATGTTGTCTCTGGTATTCTGCTCTCTGAGCGTATGTGTGTTCAGGGGGCGTGGCTTTGGACGGTGATTGCAGGGAGGGTGGGACGTTCTCTTTCAGTGCTATCAGGCTAAAGTTAGCAGTTTCCGAGATCTCCCACTACACCTTTAAGTGGCCTTTTATTTTATTAATATTATATTATCTGAAAGTATACTTTTAAGATTTGAAGCACACTACAAGTGCACATTCAATACAATTTAGCACACAAGGGCAGGGCAGGTGTAGAAAATGAAAAATCACTTTATTTTATTTGTCACTATGTCAGCAGCTCTGAATGAAATGTAGTTGTTTTAGTCAAAATGATCAGATTTTCTGTCAGAATGGCGACAATGCGATGGATGGAGCTGAAGTTCAGTGTGAAAAGCCTCCTGTATTCCTCATTAATTGGTCCGTCTGCAGAGGTTTCGGTGCGGATCGACCCGTGAGTCATGTGGTCAGTCTCTCTCGGCCCGCTGCTTCTGCGCTGCCGCTAATGTGAAGATGTGAGCCGGTCTCTTGGCACGCAAGGTTCAGTTTCCTGACACTGTAGCTAGATAGTAATTAACCTCTTCTAGATCGGCCATCTTGGCTCTATTGTGTGCTAACGTGTTCTGACCTGTTCCTCCATTATATATCTGCTGCTTGGCAACTTTGATTTTGGCTCAACTCTGCAGTCTCTCAAGTGCTTTCAGTCAGTCATCCCATTGGCCAAAACTGATTAAGTTCAATGAAAACAAGAAGGAAACAAATAACTCCTTATTAGGTGACTGGAGTTTTAGCGAAAAAGTGAAAAGTTTGGAGTGTGGCGTTCCCATTCGGATGGATATTGATCTTTAGCCATCTTGGCTGGACTTTGGTAATGCTAAACTGGATGGACTCGATTTTCTCAAGCGGGGTTTTGGCTCAGCTGTGCGGTAAATGGACTCACATCTGCCTTATTGAACCGTTGCCCATCTCATCTGGTGTTCAGGGTGATGCCGCGGTCATGACCTGTTGGACTGATGCAGAAAACGTGGATGGAGTCCAGTCATCAAAATGGATTTTACTGTATAATGTGGAATGTCATTGAATTTGGGAAAGTTTGGATGAAATTTTGGAGCATTTCATTTGAGAAAACTGTTATCATATACACACAGAAACTCAAAAGTCTTCACTACAACCCGCCAAAATAAAAGTTCAGTTTAAATAAGAAATTTAGACAGAAATATATTACTATTGTAATACAGTAGAATGTAATTCCCAAAGTAATAATAACCATAATACAGTTTATTAAAACATTTATAAGTTATATCGCACAATTTCCATCCGTGTTTTAATTGAAAACAGTAAATCTCTCCTTGTTTGCCTAAAAATCAAAGGAATTGTTCAAATTTCATTTGATTACATTTTTTACGAGATTAATTCAATTGTTATACTGTAATTGTTTATGCATTCATTTGATTACCACCATTTTTGATGATGAATTTGTATTAAATCATATCATTCATTCATTTTAAACAGACAATACAGTATTTTTGAAAGTAAATAAATAAATAAATAAATAAAAATAAATAAAACACATCAAAGGGAAAACAGAATTTGTGGTAAAAAAAATAAATCAAACAAAATTTGGGAAAAATGGATTTCATAGGCTCTAAAAGTATAATTTTTGTAAAACATAATAAATTGTGTAAATGTTATAATTTCAATTGATTAGACATACTTTTTGATGAATAAAATTCAACCATTAAAACAGAATACAGAAAAATTTAAATGAAAAACACGGAATTTGGGAAAAAAATAAGACAGATTTTAGTGTTCTAAAAATTACATTTTGATTTTTTTTTTCTCCAGAATTTCAATTGATTAAACATGCTTTTTGATGAATAAAATTTTGATTCCATTAGAACAAAAATAGAACATTTTGAACAGAAAACACAGAATTTAGTAAAAACAAAACAGATTTCATAGGGTTCTAAAAATGACGTTTTTGTAACACTTTTAATAAATAGTTTATTAAATTGTGTACATTTCAAAATTTTGCATTCTCTTTGATTAATAAAATGTCAATTTAAACATTAAAACAGAATCCAGAAAATGTTAAATGGAAAGCACAGAATTTGGGAAAAAAAAAAAAAACAGATTTCATGCGATGGATAGACACACACATCCGGCCCACCGGCAGACAGAATGAACTCTGACCCAACAATCTCAGAGCGTGTTGACTTACACCCTGAACACGGCCCTTCACCCTCGATTAGTAAACACAGCCGCACAAACACACACTTCATTACTCTAATTGATGACTGTGTGCTCTGTGAGGAATGTGTGCGTGTGTGTGGTGACTTCTGTTATAAATGAGCGCTTTGGAGGGCATGCTGGGTAATGTAGGAGCGTTTTATTGATGAATTCCAAACGAATTGGATCAAGTAGGCCTAAGCGCTCCTACAGATTCCCATCCTGATGCTTCATCCTGATGCTGATATGAGACAGCGCAACAGAACAATTTATATGAAAGAAGGAATTTGTGTACAATTGTTTGCTATTATGAGAACTTGAGTTTGTCATAAGAATAGATGGAATAACATTTATCATTGTATGCGTTTTCCATCCATCCGTGAGAGAGGGAATATTTCTGTAGTGTTACATCAGCTGAGATCTGCCTCATAAATCGTAACTACAGGAAAACCGCCTAAAGCTCGCTCTCTTTTTCCACTGACAAGGTGCTGGTGCTCAATCTGGAATCATTGTGCATTAAAAAATAGTTTTTGGTTGGAAAAATAGTGTCCGCAGTGGACCATTAAACTGGTTGGTCTCTAACATCCAGTAATATTAGCGTACGAGAACTAAACTACAAGAACTAATGTTTTTAAAATGACAACGAGATCTCAAAATGTAAAACAGCTCATGTTCATTGTCCCGGTCTCTTTGGAATATAATTACTGTATTTATAAGTATCGCATATTTGAACCAGTTACTTAATTTTCTTTTGAATTACCTTCCAAAGCAAATTTTTGATATAATTTTGCTGCAAAACTCAGTTGCTTGTGAAAATGCAGTATTAACTATATTTGTCTTAATTGTTCACCTGAAGTTTGCTAGGGATTTTTTTGAAATTTATATTTTTGTATGTTTAAATAACTTTCAAATTCTTAAATCAAAGATAGCTAGTGATGGCATGAAGATGCTGCATTATATTAAATTATAATATACTGTAGCTGTAGCATAATAAAAAGACTATGAAAAATAAATAGAAAAAACTTTGTATAGATAAAAGGAAAATTCAAGTAAGAAACATGAATGATTGAATAAAATAAAGGAACAAAAACAAACAATTTTTATGCTCCATATGGCATCTTTCTGAGAGGTTTGTGGTTCCTGTTTAAGGCAGTGATTATTACATTTGAGATAAACACTATCAAATGAATTCCATAGTTATGATCTCATTGGCAGCTGTGCGATTGGACCGTGTAGATAAAGATGAACCTGTGTCATAAATGTTTGAGTCACTGTTTTTAATTATTTTAGCTTCAGAAGAATTCATTATGAAGAAACGGTCCAGTCAGTAAAGGTGCAGGTCTCATCAACCCAGCTGTAATTAAATTCAACCTTATCATGCAGACAGAAACATTCAGTCTGATAGAGAGTGAAACATTGAGCACTGTTAGTGGAAACAAGATGTTGTGGGGGGGGGGGGGGACTCAGAAATGGATCCTCTGCAGTGAATGGGTGCCGTCAGAATGAGAGTCCAAACAACTGATAAAAACACCACAATAATCCACAAGTAATCCACACCACTCCAGTCCATCAGTTAATGTTTTTGAAGAGAAAAGCTGTGTGTTTGTAAGAAACAAATCCATCATTAAGATGTTTTTAACTTCAAACTGTCACTTCCGCCAAAAATACGAGTCCATAATCCATAATAACGCTTCCTCCAGTGAAAAAGCCCATCTCCTGTTGTCTCTCCCATCATAATCCAGCCACATATTTGTTTAGAGCTGTTTTGGCTAAACGGTGCTTGATTTGTGCAGATTTCTCTCCTGATTCAGACCAGACCACGTTTTTTCACTGGAGGAAGCGTTATTATGGATTATGGACTCATATTTTAGCTGGAAGCAGCAGTTTGAAGTTAAAAAAAAAAGTCTTAATGATGGATTTGTTTCTTACAAGCACACAGCTTTTGTCTTCTCTAGATGTTAACTGATGGACTGGAGTGGTGTGGATTACTTGTGGATTATTGTGATGTTTTTATCAGCTGTTTGGACTCTCATTCTGACGGCACCCATTCACTGCAGAGCATCCATTGCTGAGCAAGTGATGCAATGCTACATTTCTCCAAATCTGATGAAGAAGCAAGCACATACAGTACTCAGCAAATTTTTTACAATTCATTTAAATATTTTTGGATGCATAATCAAGAGTTTTGCATAGTTATTAAATGTATTTTCAATGTATTTTTAAATAAATTAATTGGGGAAAAGTCCCTACTACATGATTCCAGATATCTTATCACTGGACGAATCCAGTGATTAGTTCCTCCTCGTTGTAGCAGCCTTGTAAACACGACTGTTTCCAGATAAACCTCCAGCCAATCAGATTAGAGCTTGCCAGGCTGAGGCTGGTGCAAAAGAACATGTGACATAACCGCTTTAGAAAAAGCACCAAGTAAACAGCAGAGCTAAAGTAATCTAAAGTTTAATCTTCCTCATGAATATGCATGCATACATAATTAAGGTATCGCTGTCACCTTCAATGCAGTATGCAAATGAGGCAGTTATTGAGTTGATTTTTACTTGTTCCTGTCAGCTATATGCGTTTATGTGACAGGTGTTGATGACCGTATGCAAATGTGGGGAATTTGCTAGCGAGATTACAGTCTCCGCCCCTCGAGATACGCTTCATAAACGTGACAAGATGTATTTGCGCGTTATCTACAGGCTTTTACGCCCTACTTCAGCATTCAAATGATTTCTCTGAGCAGCCTTGCAAAAAAATAAAAACGCACCTTCTCTCTCTCTTGTGTACTATTAAAAGTTGACACATTTCTAGTAGATACATGCATTTAAATTTTACATTCTCTTCTGGGAAATGTGACCATACATATTGATGACATCATTTCCTGTGTCCAGAGGCGCGTATAGATTTTTGTCTAATAAAAGTCTGTCTATAATGAGACTGTCCCTTCAACAGACGGAGTAGATCATGGGCTGTGTTGAGATACTAGTGTGCTACTTAGTGAACACTCTACTACTTGCAGATAAAATATTAATGAAATGACTGTTTCTGAACACACTTAAGTACACTTTTAAAATGTTGAATTAAAAGTTTTACTTTAAAGTACAGGTTTAAATCACAGTGTTTTAATAATCTTTTGTCATGTTTTAAAGAAGTACACTTATTTTGATGTGTTGACTAAAGTACTTGATTATTATTTTAACTGTAGTGTGTTATTCAATAGTACATTTAAAGTTAATATATTTTAAAAGTACTCAGTTGCAACTTAATCATTACACATGAGTAATTACAAATGTATATAAATACATGGCATACAAGTTTCAATAGAAATTACATTTAAAGTCTATTTTAGTTTACAATAAATGCTTGTCAGTACATTCAGCAGTACTTTAACCATAATAGAAATAATTATGAAATTACATATACCCCCGATTTCACAGACAAGGCTTAAGCCTAGTCCTAGACTAAAATGTAAGTCTGAGCTGTTTCAACTGAAAGAAACTTGCACTGACTGATCTTAAAATATATAATTGCCTTTGTATTGTCTCAAGATGCACACCAGTAATGTTTTTTTCTAAGCATGTTTATAAAAA
This sequence comes from Tor tambroides, assembly GCA_021397915.2. Taxonomy (NCBI): domain Eukaryota; kingdom Metazoa; phylum Chordata; class Actinopteri; order Cypriniformes; family Cyprinidae; genus Tor; species Tor tambroides. The sequence goes on along the minus strand of JAFVLL020020470.1, from coordinate 26,463 downwards.
TTACTTAAAAGTCCTAATTGAACTATGGCCTAATCCTGGTTTAGTCTAAACCCTGTCTGTGAAACTGGGCCATAAAGATGTTCTTAAGTCATACTTAAGTTGGTCATACTTAATTGCATTTAATATAAATTGAAACTAATATATTTTCATTTAATTGCTAATAACATGCAATTAAGTGTACATAATCATCACATTTAGTTCACACTTAAGTATATTCCTTTAAAATGTTATTTCCTAACATTAAATGCTGTGTGCTTCTTTTTCAGAAGGGTTGGGTACGCTTCTCAAAGCCGATCTTTCATGTAATTTATTCAATTCACTGTATAAATTGAATGAATACACTGAATGTGCTGCAGTGAAATAACAATAATAATGAGTATGGAGTTAGTCATGATGCACTGAGCATCTGTATGTGTGTAATGCAAATGTATTTCTGTGTGTTTATCGTTCTGAAACCTCCACCATTATGGGCTCAATGTCATTTACAAAATGTAATTTAGTGTGTTATTTCAAAACATGTTGATGGATTTTTTTTTTGCCTGTGGAGATATGAGCTTGCAGCAAATTTGTCTTGATTGTTCGCTCAAAGTTTGCCAGGGATTTTTCTGCAAATTGATGTTTTGTTAGTGTAAATAACTTCTTACATCAAACACAGCTAGTGACGGCATAAAGCTCCTGGCATTAGATCAAATTATTGTGATATACTTGATATGATTTAAAAGACTTTAAATGTTTACTTGTCAAAACATGCAAGACTTTTTTTTTGTTATGCAGGTGATATAGAAATGTCAGAGACTGTAAAGTTTGTTTCTCTGCATAGGTGCAGTAACACACACACAATAATAAGACTGTACAAAAACAATTAAATTAAAATAGAAAAAAAAATTAACAGGTAAATAAAACAAATCAATAAATTAACAGTTTTAGTTGTCCATTATGCCAATGGATAAAAAAAAAATATATTTTTCAAGTTTATATGAATGCAGTTTCTGTAACGGGTCACCATTTCTTTAAAGAAATAGCTCAACCTAAAATGAACTTAAAAATGAATTCCTTCTTCTGTGAGACGTAACTCAAATGTTTTAATAATTTTTAATGACCTTTTTTTCACTAGTTTTTTGAAATGGTGCCGCAGTGTGTCAAATGAATTTTTTAAAAGTACAAATATTTAAAGTAGTTCCTCAATTATTATGAGGTCATAAAAGCTGCATGCATAGTCAAATAGTTTTAGTTGGAATTTAGAATGTCCGAAAGATGTTCATGTCAAAGATTCATAAATTTGGATTGTGTGTGCGTGTGTGTGTGTCTGTGTGTGATTATATGATTGATTGTATCATTGATTTATTGTGCAGAAACACTGTTTCCTGTCTAAAGATAATATGATGTAGAGGAAATACAAAGATAAAATCACATCAGCAGACTGATGAATCCCTCAATCTGATATGAGTGACAGCTGATTAGATGAATTTCCTCTATAAACACACACACCCACCCACACACACCCACACACACCCATCCACCCCTCCATTATTTCCTCATTCTCAGACCACAACCAACAAAAGATCAATAGTAGATAATGTAAAGATTACCTCATGGCTGAACTATGACTTAAGCAACCAAATTGATTATACATCATAATTTATAGCAGCAATTGAAATTAAGTGTTTAGGTTGAAATAGGTGAATTTTATATATATATATATATATTTTTACAGTGTATTCTTTTCACACACATTTACATCTATGTGAGTTAATGTGCCAACCACAAACAGCTTACAGTTACACTACTGAAGTGCATGGTGAATTATTTCCTAAACATTGGTGTCTTATATGGTCATTTATGGTAAAAAGGGGCACTTCCAATTGGGTCCACAGACACAGACACAGAGACACACACACACACACACACACACACACACACTCACACTCACACTCACACTCACACTCACACTCACACACACACTCACACACACTTGTTTCGCTATCCTTGTGGGGACTCTCCATAGGTGTAATGTTTTTCTGCTGTACAGACCGTATATTCTATTGCCCTACACCAACCCTACACCTAAACCTACCCCTTACAGGAAACTTTCTGCATTTTTACATTTCAAAAAAGTTCATTGTGTATGATTTATGAGCTTGTTTACCCGTGGGGACCTCAATTTAGGTCTCCACCGTGACACAAGTCCCCATGAGTCTGTGTGTATTCAGGTTTAAGTCCCCACCGGAATATAAAAACAAACACACACACACACACACACGCGCGCACACACACGCGTGCACACACACACGCAGACGCTTTAATTACACAGTACTCTGAAGGGAAATATTTCAGAAAATTATTATTTGATGGTCTCTTTCTCTCTGTCTGTTTTTAAAGTCACGGCCTGACAAATATAACCCACAATTTATGGCTGAGTTTTTAATTAAAAATAATGTCTTGTCGTTTGTGGTGATGAATGACATGATCGATATATAGAGCAGCTCAGGAGCATGAGAGCACAGTGATCTAATACACACACACACACACACGCGCACACACGCACACGCACACACACGCACTCACTCACTCTCTCTCTCTTTCTCTATCTCTCTCTCTCGCTCGCTCAATCTCTGGACCAAAACCTGAGCTGCTTACCTAGACTGAGCTGGCAAACTGATTTCAGAGAAATTATAGTGTTTTAACCCTTACAAAAATAGGTGTAAAGTACATTTAATGGTTTAAGTATAAAATACCTAACTAGGAACTTAGTAGTATACTTATTAGTATAAGATATAAAAATAATAAAGCAAGTTAACTTCAATAAACCTTACAGTTGTAAACTCTATAATATAGTATAAAAGCTATTAAAGTAGTAGTTTATGGTAAGTGCACTTCGAAGTGCACTGTAGGCAACTAAAAAGCGGGCTACATTTGTAAACTGACAATACACCTGTTGACTTGTAGTACAGTTCTATAGCTCACAGTATAAATGCAATACAAAAGAAAAACTTACTGCTGTAAACTAGTTGTGTACTCAAAGTATACTACTCTTACACTTAGAGTACACTTAAAAGTATACTTTGGTCAATTTAGTGCCAATGAGTACTGAACTAGTACACTTACAAATGTACATTTGTAAACTAAAACTGGGCCAATTTAGTCCCAATAAGTTTAAATAATACACCTTCAAGTATACTATTGTGAACTAAAAAGTGGACCAATTTAGTCCTTATTATTGAAATAGTACACTTGCAAGTATATTATTGTGAATAAAAAAAGTGGAGCAACTTAATCCCAATATGTACTGAAATAGTACACTTGCAAGTATACTATTGTAAACTAAAAAGTGGACCAATTTAGTCTAAATACGTATTGAAATAGTACACTTACAAACTAAAAAGTGGGCCAATTTAGTCCCAATAAGTGTTGCAATAGTACACCTACAAATATACATCTGCAAACTAAAAAGTGGACCAAATTAGTCCAATAAATTTTCAAATCATACACTTACAAGTATACTATCATAAGATAAAACACAGGCCTATGTAGTCTCAATAAGTTTAAATAGTACACCTGCAAGTACAGTACTGTCTGTAAACTTAAAAAAATGGACCAATTTAGTCCCAAAATAGTGAACTTACATGTACACATTTGTGAACTAAAAAGTGAACCAATTTAGTCCCTAGTACTGAAAAAGTACACATACTATTGTAAACTACAAAATCAACTAAAAGTGGCTCAATTTTGTTCCCAAAAATTTAAATAGTACACCTGCTACTATTACAAACTAAACAGTAGGTCAATTTAGTCCCTATATGTGTTGAAATAGTACGTTTAACAAGTATACTGTTGTAAGCTAAAAAGTGGACCAATTCAGTCTAAATAAGTATTGAAATAGTATACTTCCAATGACACTGTTGTAAACTAAAAAAGTGGACCAAAAGGGATTCAACTGTACCAATTTATGAATAAAAAAAGTAAATAAATAATTATATTCAAATAAATAAAAACAAATGTGACAATTTCAAATTTAAAAACACCATTGGCGTCAGTTGGGAAAACCTCGTATGCATCCATATGTGCACAAGCTGTGATGTCTAATTCGCAGGAAACGCCTGAACAAAATGAATATTTCAAAACAAATAGTTACGGTGATGAAAACTTCATCATAATATCAATATCAGTCTATTTACTGATTAGTTGTTCATTTGACAATGTGCAATTAAGCAGCCAAATTCACAACAGAGTTGTATAAATAAATAACGGCCTTCTGAAAACATTCCAAAATAAAACTGGTTGTTTGACATACAAGGTTCCACACACTTCTGAAGAGCATCCTCCAAGTGAAATTTGTCATCTAAAAATGTAATTTGGCTCCCCAAAGTTTCACTTTAGCTGCCAGAGGCTCCTTTATCATCTATTTTTTGTCTAGAGCCTTGATTCAGTCACAGACAGCGATGCAGCGGCAATCTCTGCCTTCAGACCTTCAAGACGTTATCAAACCGTTATCGCACTGTTATTATAAAGCAGGAAGTCTGAGCATGTCTGTTTTCCTCAAGGTAACACACAGGCCTTGCGGCTAATCCTATCGGAAGCACTCAGGGATTTTACAAACATGTTGAAGAATACGAGTGTGTGCTGGACAACACCCTCTGAGTTCACTAAACAAACCTCCCAGTGATTAAACTATTGCAACACTCTCCACCTGCATCTGAAACTAGGGCAAACCTTATCAGAGTCTGTCTGGATCTGTGTGTGAGATATACTTCAGGGTGAGACGGGAATTAGGCCTCAGGGTCGGGTTGTGAACTTATGTCTGGATTACACTTACCTGAAACCTTTGAGCAGCAATTCAGATCTTTAAACAGGAACTTTGAACTGCTGCTTAAACCCGCAGCTGAGACAAACATTAACACAGCAGAAAATTCCAGAAAAGGCCAACAATATTTAAGCAATGAGTTACTGTCTGGCTGTGCTGTATCATGAATGAGGTCATAACTAAAGGTCGTTATGAGACATGACGTGCAATTGAGTGAATATGTAACACAGACTCTATAAAAGAACTGGGTTTAATTGTATTGAATGTGCACTTGCTGTGTACTTCAGATCGTAAAAGTATATTTGTAAAAAACTGTATTTGCAGATAATAGAGTATTAATGAAATCAAAGGCCACTTAAGTGACTTAAAGAGAGACACTTTCCTGACTGTTTCTGAACTCACTCAAGCACACTTTTAAAAAGTGACCTTTGTAATAATGTCAAATTAAAAGTTTTATATTAAAAGTACATCTGGATTAATGTTTTAATAATCTTTTGTCATGCTTTAAAGCACACTTATTTTGATACGTTGACTAACTTACTAAAGCACATGTAAAATACTTTTTCTGTAGTGTTATTTAAAATTACATACAAAGTTAATATATTTTAAATTTACTAAACTGCAACAAAATCATTACAAATGTGTAATTACAAATATATTATGAATATAAATGACATTAAAGTATATTTAAGTTTATCAGAAATGCTTCTCATAAAAGCTAGTACATTCTGCAGTACTTTAACCATATTTCAATAGACAAGAGAAATTATGAAATTGTCAGGCTGTTATTGAAAATAAGAACCTGTTCTTAATGACTTGCCTGGTTAAATAAAGGTTAAATGAAAAAAAAAGCTTATAAAGATGTACTTAAGTCCTATTTAAGTGGGTCAAAAATAATAACTGCATTTAATATAAATTTAAACTATAACACTTTAATTGTAAAAAAAGTGGAATTAAGCTGCAAAAACATTACATTCACTTCACACTTATATTACGAAAGTAAAAAAGTATGCTAAAGTGCAACATTTCCACATAAAATATAACACTATTTGAACAAATGATCACTAAAATGTTACTTAAATAATTTTATGAAAGCCTTGTTTTGCCTCAAAGTAAAAAAAAACAAAAACAAAAAAACAGTTACTTTTCTTTCTCTCTCTCTCTCTCTCTGAAATGGGCTTCCATACAATTTCAATACTTTCTATTCTTGCACTAGAAGTTCTAGTTCCTAACATAACCTGTTGTGATCCAACAAAAATAACGATTCGTTTCACATAGCTGTTATTATATGGCATATTTTAGCACAGCTCCAGAACTGCAACTCTGTTTCATACATGATCTCTCCACACACACACACACACACACACACACACACACACACACACACACACACACACACAGGCCTGTGATGCTGACACTACAATGGCCTTCATTCAAGCACTGTGAGAAAAAAGTGTAGGAGCGACTCCAGAGTGAAGGAGTGTGTGTGAGTGCGTGACATTCAAGGGTCATGAAACCAGAAAGCACATTTTTGAGATCTTAACAGATATGTTATCTATTGCACATTATTAAAACAATGATATCACATGTTATTCTGAATATTAAAGAGGTGGATAAGATTTCTACTTTCAGCTGTTTTCACTCCATTAATAATCATTTACCAGGAAACTCAAGCGTCCTTCTCGTGTGGCGTAACCACTGACCATGAGCTCGAGTCACTTCCCATAATATCATTATCATATGAAGAGACTGTATCCTTCAACAACATGATTTATACTCATGAATATTCATTCATATATGAGGTAGTTTCAGAGAAAAGGATCAGAATGTCCTTTGATTTGCATGAACATGTGATTCAGTGACCCCAGCGCTGACCTTCACGGTCAGACTGAGGTCATGTGACCGTATGAAACACATACATCAACATACAGTATCGCACATACAGTCAGAGCTTTGTCACAAAGGAACTGAAGGACAGAAATCACGCTTAAGGTCTTGAGATTTGTAACTACACAAGCTCTTATACATTTTTAAAAATAGATTAAAAAAGGAGTTCCTTGAACTTTGAAAAACTATAAAAAAATCTAAAAAAAAAAAATCTGTATGTGCTTTTTTTTCAGCATCATATCTGATACATCAGGCTTTTATGGCTCAAAATAATATGACAGTGAGAATCTGAAAACAGCTCAATATTCTGAGACTCAAACTGAGCAAAAATATGCAATTTGGTGCAGATGCTGATATTTATATGTACAAAAAGTAAAATAAAATTCTGATGCTTGTAATGTAAATTAATTAGTTCTTTATAACAGTATAGCAGATACTTACATAAAATTATATAAATATCAGTCATCACGCTATATCTCCAATAATATGTCTTATTAGACTGAAATGATTCAAACATATAATGCAAAGCAATCCAATGATGATTGAGAGATGAAGAAATAAACGTTCCTCAAAAGATCCAGATGATCAGATTTGAGACTCACTGATTTTTCTAAAAAAAATGATTGATGGAAAATCAAGTAAAGTGAAGCTGCTTCAGTCCAGTAAGTGTTCATCTGGAAATATTGCTAATAATGTCAAAGTAATTCTTATGTTTACATCAGTAAAGATTTGACAGCAAAAAGACACATGAAGCACGAGGTGAAGGTGGACGTTTGTGCAATTAAACTAAAATACCTTTTACTTGGTAAAAAAAAATCTAAACTGTCAATCAGACAACAGACGGCATGTAGTAAATTGTGTGACAGGTTTAACAGCAAGGTTTGATCATGCTGATCATTTATAGGCCCAAACGAGTATCAAATATGATACAGTATCGCTAAATCAACCTAAATACATTCATTTACACCACCAAAATTAGTTTTTAAGGGTTAAATGGGGCAGAAATAGCATGTTTTTCAGTGGTATTCCTGTAGCGGTTATGTTTTAATCCATCTAAAAGCTAAAGCACAGCAAGTTTAACTATTTTTTCCCTTTATATTTTTAGCGCGGGTGCTCAAATTAGCGAGCTGACAGAGCTACGCTTTAGCTTTTAGACAACTTTTCAGCCCATTGTGACTCACTCCAAACGGCAGAACTGACACTTGCTATATAGGGTCAGATTATGTTATTACATTTCAATAAAATTAGATTTTCATGTGGTTTTCACATCTAGCAAACCTACTTAACATCACAGAAAGGCAAATATTTGTCTGTGAACTTATCTGATCCCGATGTGTCAGCAGTATTGAATGATCTGAGCAAAAAAAAAAAAAATCTAAATGAAGCTATTTTAATTAATGTGTTGAAGTAAATGACTCTGTGTGTGTGTAAGTGTGTATGTCTGTGTGCATGCGTGCGTGAGTGTGTGTGTGCGTGTGTGAGAGAGAGTGTGTGTGTGTGTGTGTGTGTCTGTGTGTGTGCATGTGTGTGTGTGCATGTGCGTGTGTGTGTGTGTGTGTGTGCGTGTGTTTGTTTGTGTGTGTGTGTGTGCGTGTGTGTGTGTGTGCGTGTGTTTGTGTGTGTGAGTGCGTGCGTGTGTGTGTGTGTGTGTGTGTGTGTCAGTAGTTGGTTTAAGTTCATCCTTATTTAACTGTTTGCTGTAACGAGACACCTGTGTGTTACGCACACCAGATGAGCTGAATCTGTGCGTGTGTGAGAGCGAGATGGCTTTCAGCTCTTTGTTACGGGCATCAACAGGCAGATCATGTTTCACCCAGAGCCCAGTTCAGCCGTCATTTAATTCAAGAGAGAAAGAGAGCGAGAGGAAAGCATTGAAAGATGGACGCGTACCTGTGGTGCTAATTGTTTCCCAATGGTTAATTAATGTCAACAATCTCCTGGAAGATTCAGATGTTTTACACCTGCAGCGCTCACACATGGCTCTCATTTACACCTGCTTCAGAGAGAGACAGGAAACAGGAAGTGGTCTGCTCATCATTGTTTCGCTGCTGTTTGTGGTGTGAGTGATTGAGAGAGTTTAATTGAGCTGCAGCATCTGCTCTGAAGAAAGCGGAGCTCAGATCTCAGAGCGTCTCCATCGACTCTCTGTGGAGTTTCCATAGCAATGGCTTTTGTTTCAGTTCAATTAGCCTAGATCTTTTAAACAAGGATCAGATCACCTTAACGAGATTAACGCCGGCTCTCTTTCCCATCACACACACATCAGATGTCAGCAATGTCTCAATTATTTCTCCCAGACAGCAGTGAGATTCAATTGAGAGCACTGAACAGAGAATTTATTTTGCTTTAATATCCTGTTTAAAGGGATAGTTTATATAAATAAATAAACAAAATCTGTCATTTCTTACCGTATTGTCATTCCAAACCTATATAACTTACTTTTTTTGTGGAACATAACTTTAATTTATTTATTTATTGATTTATGCCCATACCATTTTTATTTTTAGTATTATTTATGTACTATTATAATATTTGTTACAATTGAAATGATCTATATATAGCTTTTATTTACTTTTATTTCAGTTTTAGTGATTTTTGGCACTTGAACTTGAATTTTGCCACTTGAAAATTATATAAATATTGCATTAACTAACTGAAATAGGTTTTTCATATATTTTTCAATAATAATGTATTATTATTATTATTATTATATAATATATATATTATTTCAGCTTCATTTTGATCACCAAAAACTATTTGTAATAGGAAAGTTTTTAGTTTTAGTTAACAACACTAGTCCACAAAATGCAAGTCAGTGTTCACCAAAATACTAGTAAAATATTTGTACATATTTTTTATTTTTTGAAATGTTTAGTTTTCATTTTTTATTATAGTTTAAGTTTTAATGGTTTTGTTATTTGTTTTTGTTGTTTTTATTAGATTTGAGGGTTTTTAAAAAGATTTTTTGAAACCTCATCATTTTTTTTATGTTCCACAGAAGAAAGAATGACATGAGGGTGAGTAAATAATGACAACATTTTGGGATAAACAATCCCTGTAATATTTCTCCTGAGAACAAATCATCAGTAATCATACACGTGTCTCCATAGAGTTTCAGAGTTTCTCTCAAACTGTGCTCTGATTTACCAGGATCTTGGTCTATAATCAAACATCAGAGCTCCTACTGTACATAACGATCAACCCATTTGTCTATTTTTATTGATTATTGTGTTCTACGATCATGACTGAGATCTCATGAGCTCTGAAGGAGCAGTGAGATGTTCATCAGGACTGTCAGAGCTTCAGTGGCAGATGAAGGGGGTTTGGCCATGGCTCCTCAAGCACTCTCCATAATAAAGAGATTATATTTGCATGGCAAATCAACATGAGAGAGACTGACTGTGTCTTTGGCAGGTGCTGTGTGTGTGTGTGTGATGATAAACCTCAAACCATCTCATTCATTTGAAACGACATGGAAAAACGACTTCCCTGCCCAATTTGTCTTTACCACATTGGTGATATTACTTTAACTACCAACATTTCAATGATGGGGTTTTGTGCACATGTGGTTTTTAGCATGTTGCTATGTGGTTGCTGGGGTCACTTATAAAAAATAAATAAATAAATAAATAAGTGTGCTTAACTGAACTGAATGTGCATTTGTAGTGTACTTCTAATCTTAAAAGTATGTTTTAAAAAGAAAAAAAAAACTTTCTTGCAGATGATATAATATTAATGAAATAAAAGGCCACTTAAGTGACTTAAGGAGAAACACTTTCATGACTGTTTCTGAACACACTTAAGTACACTTTTAAAAAAGTGACCTTTGTAAGAATGTCAAATTAAACCTTTTACTTTAAAGAGCATCTTAAATCATTGTTTTAATAATCTTTTGTCATGTTTCAAAGACGTGCACTTGACTTAACATACTAAAGCACATGTAAAGCACTTGATTATTATTTTAACTGTTATTTTAAGTTGATTTATATCTTAAAAGTACTAAATTCATTACAAACGAGTAATTACAAATATATTTAAATACATGAAATACGAGTTGCAATTGAAATGACCTTAAAGTATATTTTAGTTTTCCATAAATGGACCTTTACCATATTTTAAAGACATTTAAATGATAAAATTGCATATAAAGATGTACTTAAATCTTACTTAAATGAGTCAAAAACACTCTAAACCTCAGCTAATTGCATTTTATATCACTTTAACCTATAATGTATTTTCACTTAATTGCAGTAAACATGCAATTAAGTGTCTGAAAACATTACATTCTGTTCACACTTAAGTATATTCTTTTAAGGTCTATTACTTCTTTTTAAAAGTATGCTAAAGTGCACTTTTCTCAAGGTGTGTCTGAGTTCAGTAAGCCAGTCAGTGCATAGCTACTTATATCTTGTATCTCTGCACATTAAACAGGAAAAGAAGCAGTCGTTTAAACATAGAAAAATTATGCAGCCTTAACGCATCTTTTCGAAATGTCATATTTGATGCAAATGTTTTGAAATGCTCGGCGGAAGAGTTGACTCTGGAAAATAGTGAGCTGTTTGCTTCAGCTTGGAAATGTTAGCATGGTAAAGATCACTGACCCGTGCGTTTCCGAGACGTTAAGTGCGTTCACCTCCAGAGACTCCGACTTAAAAACAGAAGGTAACCTTTATGTGTCATTTCACTTAAAATGCCGAATAGAGACTGAGAGTTAAATACGAGGGGTTTAATGGTGTTGTGCTAAACTTTAACCAATCTCTGTTTAACCAAACTCTGCTAAGTGACTCTTTGCTCTCTGAACCTCATCGCTCGCTGTTTAGCATAGCTGGGAAATAGTACAGTAACACGGCTCTGTCTGATTGTTAACATGTCTCGTAAAATAATATTAGCCCGCAGTACATGCACATCTGTAAGTCCGGTTGGCTCAGGTTTAATGAGCTGTCAGCGTCAGCGGGAAAGAGCTCCATTAGGTTGCGGGACAGAGGTTGAAAACGGCACTCTGGGTGCGTTTTAATTGGGTTGATTTTACTCAAGCATTTCAGCAAGGAGAAAAGCATTCTTAAAGCTTTTAAAGAGATGGTTCGCCTAAAAATGAAAACCTTACTTCACCCTTATGTCACTCCAAACCTCTGTTTTGTCCATGGGAACAAAATGAGGAAAATTTCTGTTAGTTAACAGAAATAAGGAATTTCTGAGCTGTTTCTTTACTATTCAATGAAGGTTGAGGGTAATTTACACTGTCAAACAGGGCTGACAATTTGGAGGAAAAAATATAAATTGAAAGTTTTTTTTTTTTTTTTTTCTTGATAAAAAATTGTGAATGTGATTTTTAATAAAAATTCCAGGTTTGCTGTGGTTCTTTGTATGGCTGCATAATTTAGCCACATTTTGGGATGAATAATAATAATAATAATAATAATAATAATTACTAAAATTAAACTAGATAATAACTAGATAATTATTAGATACTAATACTAATTACTAAATAGTAATAGTTATAACAATAATGTTGTTGATAATAATAATGTATTATTGTTAATTTATTATTATAGCCATATTTATGTATATTATTATGTATATTATTATTATTATTATTATTAAATAATAATAAAATGGCTTTTTTTTTTTAAGAAAATCAAGTGAGGAAAAATAAAACTGTACATTGGAATTCTAATATTCTTAAAAATTCTTAATTTTCAAATTTCAAACCATAAAACTTTTATTTTGATGGGAAACGTTAAAGCGACCCAAACTCTGATAATATGATAATCTCACTAAGCCATATTGCGATTTCAGTTTTATTTTGATTAATCATGCAGCCCTACAGTCAAGGCCAAAAAATGAGCAAAAAAACTGTGCAAACTCATACACTTTATATTATTTTAAAATCATACAATGCTTTCATGGTGTAAATCACCATCCGCTATTTTGTTCACCTGCCCAAGGTACTCAGTGAGAGCAAAGCATGCTGGGATATTTTTCCACCGGTTCGATCTCTCCTGGTCCACCAACGTTGGTTTGATCATTATTCCATAGATGTGCTACTTGGCACAAGGACAAAACTTTGCATAATTTATGCATGACTGTCATCAATTTTTGAAAAACGGCCCTGGCCATTTTGAGTTTTAGCATAAACGCGTGCGCAAACACACACATCTCTCCAGAGATCGGGCCGAGAGAAAAGTTGTTTATAAGTTTATGAGCGTTTCTGCATGTCTTATGCCTCGGCCGAGCGTGAGGGTTAATATGCCGCTGCTCGTCTCTCTCCTCACTCCGAAACCGTGCGATTTACAATCTTCCCATAGATGAAAAGATGAAAATATTACTCAATAAAAAGCCTCTGCGTGGAGGGAGCCGCATTCATCCGCGGCTGGCTTTGAATGTGAATGGAGGAGCAGTTATTCAGGCTGAGGGCCGCATTCCCTGCAGACCATCAAAGGACCGACGGAGAAAGACAGATAAGAGCCAAAGAAATGGAATAAGAGATATGCTGCTTTTTTCTTGCTGTTTGTGAATATATGCAGGTAAAATAACTCCTTTTGAAGCGCGCCTCTCCTCCCTGTACTATTATCTTTCGCCTTTTCTGAGTCCTGCGGTGTGCCAGACCAACTTCCAGTTACCGTGACCAGCAACCAATGTGTTTTTGGCCATTTTTAGCACTTCTAGAATTTTTCACAGCATCTTAAAGGTACAGTTCACCCAAAAAAAAATACAAATAAAAATCCGTCATCATTCACTCACGCTCTTGTTGTTCCAAACCTGTATCTGTTTCTTTCTTCTGCTGAACACAAAAGAAGTTATTTTGAAGAATGTTGGTGACCAAACAGTTGACGGTCAACATAGTGGTTTTTTTCATAGAGGTTTGGAACAACATGAGGGTGAGCGAATGACAGAATTTTCACTTTTGAGTGAACTGTCCCTTTAAGTGTGATTGGCTGTAATTTGACACCGACCAATCAAAGATCTCATATTTTCATATATTTTATATTCATCTCATATCAACCTCTTTTGCTGTGTTTGGAATAATTATTCAAATTCTGATCCTTTCAGTGTTTGTTTATTTTATCTTTTGTTAAATGAATAATGAAAGAAATAAGTGTGTTTTTTTTTTTTGTACTATTTAAAATGTTTGGGGTCAGTTTTTTTTTTTTTTTTTTTGATAATGAAAGAAATAATACTTTTATTCTTCAAGGACATATTATATTGATCAAAAGCACCAGTAAAGACATTTATAATGCAACAAAAGATTTCTATTTCAAATAAATGCTGTTCTTTTGAACTTTCTATTCATCAAATAATCCTGAAAAATAAAATGTATCATGGTTTCCACAAAAATATTGGGAAGCACAACTGTGTTCAACTTTGATAATAATCAGAAATGTTTCTTGTGCAGCAAATCAGCATATTAGATGATTTCTGAAAGATCATGTGACACTGAAGACTGGAGTAATGATGCTGAAAACTTTTGCATTACAGGAATAAATAACATTTTAACATGTTCACATAGAAAACAGCTATTTTAAATTGTAATAATATTTAACTTTTTTCAGTTTTTACTGTATTTTGAGTAATGAAGTGTATGAAGAAGAGACTTCTTTCAAAAACATGAAAAAACTGATTTGATCTTGAAAATTAGATAGATGAATTGTAAAAAAATAAATAATAAATCATTGTTTCTAAACTATTTCGTTTTTGATGTTTTTGTTTATTGAACATTTAATTTCCATTAAGTTGATGCATTTGTAATTAGAAAGCATCTCATTGGCTCTTGAATGTGCTGAACAATAGACAATGCTTTCCTTCACTGTGAATTTCTCTCCCTCTCTCTCTCCTTTCTCTCTCTGTCGCTGTGATTAATGGCTGCACTTTCCTCAGTCGTCGTCCACAGAATATTTTCCGTTAGATGGAATCATGATGGTTGAAAACAGTTTCACGGCGGCACAGATAACATCTCCCTTTATGATCAGAGATTTGACTGTATGTTTGCCTCATAATTCTGTGATTATTCAGTGTCTGTGTGTGTGTGTGTTCGCTGTCCAAACCCCATAGCAAACACACAACACTCACCAATTATTTCCTCTCAGAAACTGATCATTTGCATATTCATAACACAATAAATACAGAAATAAATCGAAGCCCACATGAAATCTAATATTGGCCCATGCACTTTCTTAATACGTGTTTCTGGTCTTATTGTGCACAATTCATCATTGCATGTTGTTATCATAGTATAAAAAGATGTTTGTCTTCGTAGTCTTTCATCAAAATATAATTACTCGCTCTCCCTCGGAAACAAATTTCCTCTCGGCGGATGTAGAGAAAGGTTAACCAATGGCCAAATATGAATTTAAGCACTATTTTAGGCTACTTTTGTAAGTGCAATGCGTTGTTTCTGAAAGCTTGCCATGGTATAATGGCATTCTGGCATGAAATGCCCACTTTTCACAATCTCAGTGTGTGAATTCAAGTCCCACCCCACATTTTTTCTTGTTAATTATCCTGTTTAACTATAAAATGCATCACATTCTGGAAATAAAATGGGTTGTGAATGCCGCTTCATGTTGACTTTAATAAACAAACAAGCGACAAATAATAGATAGTTGTACTTACTTAATTGTGTTAGTTAAATTAGTTCATTCCAATTGCTGCTCTGATATGTAACTCTCTCTCTTTCTCTCTCTATCTGTGTTAATATTTGTCTCAAGCGTCCAAAATGTCTGCACTGGACTGCGTCCCGCTCCATAATTACACCCTCTGAAAATATCAGGGCAGTGGCTAATTGGTGCGGTCTGAGTCATTCAGCCTGTGTGTGTGTGTGTATGTGTGTGTGTGAGCAATCAGCGATGGTAATTTGTCTGGTTTTGGATCCAGTTTGGATGCAGTGTCCGAAACATGAAACATGCTGCCTTCCTAGGCTCTATACAGGGATATTAAGGCTGAATCCAGTGTTTGTGTTATTTTTTCCTGGTGAAATGCCTTCAAACTGGTCAGTTTTGGAAGGCAAATATGCAGCTTTTGCTGATCCTGCATATTGGATATGGCTGGATGTAGGGCTGGGCGATATATCTCATGCGATATGCATGCGCATCTCATCAGTAAAGCCGGTTCCTTGATTAGCGGTAAAGCTCCATCACTTGTTTTCATATGGAGCGGCATTTAATTCACAGAGCCATAAATCACTGACAAGCTACGCAATATCGAGTTCATAATTGCAGATGAATCGCCTTCGATAATGGACGCGATATTGCGTAGCTTGTCAGTGAACTACGGCTCTGTGTATTAAATGCCGCTCCATTTGAAAACAGATGATGGAGATTTACCACTAATTAAGGAACCGGCTTTACTGACGAGATACGCATGTACATCGCATGAGATATATCGCCCAGCCCTTCCTGGATGGAAGTGTTTGATGGAATTGTTGAAAACAGTAAAATAGTTTATGATGTACATTTTTACATATTTCATGTTTAAAAGTTGTGGGTCATTAAGATTTTTAAAAAAAGAAATTAATACATTTATTCATCAAGGATGCATTATATTGATTGAAAGGGACATTAAAGGCATTTATAGTGGTACCAAAGATTTCTATTTTAAATAAATGCTGTTCTTTTGAATTTTCTATTCATCTGTGAATCCTGAAAAATAAAACGAATCACGGTTTCCACAAAATTATTGGGTAGCACAAATGTTTCTTGAGCAGCAAATCAGCATATTAGAATGATTTCTGAAGGATCATGTGACACTGAAGACTGGAGTAATGATGCTGAAAATTCATGTTTACATCACAGAAATAAATGATATTTTAACATATATTCACACGGAACAGTTAGTTTAGATTGCAATAATATTTTTACTGTATTTTTGATCAAATAAATGCAGCCTCGATGAGCAAAAGAGAAATCTTATTGAGCCTAAACTTTTGAATGCTAGTGCATGATTCCTTCAAAATCTAGATCATTTTTGTTTCTATCAGAACCTAAAGTTTATTTTTCGCATACTTGTGTTCATGACGTTCAGTTTGCAGTACTGACAGGTCACAAAATGAGAGGATTAAAGAGGAAGAACAGACATTTTCTTTCTGTTTTTCTCCAAGATGTGGGCAGATCTTTTAAAAGTTCTTTTCTACTTTGTAAACACCATCTTTAAAATGCTCAAATGATCATTATGTTTTTATTTTAAAGTAGCGCTGTTATTTGGCACAAAATCATGTTTGTGCTCTTCAGCCAGACCTTTTCTGGACCTCACCAAACTTTAATAACCTTTAATAATCCTTATATTTCAGATCCGATAAACACAGTGTTAAGGGTGTTTATTTTTGTTTTTCATGTTAGCGTGTTACTTACAATAAAAAAAAAGCTCAAATCTAATAATTACTCAGAAAAAATGGCCCACTGTGTGATTTTTTCAGCTGAAGAGTCCTGCATAGAAGATGTAAACTATTACTAAACAAAGTACATTTTTTGGGGGGTCTGACAATAGTTAAACTATTTTCATAACAGCTTATTCAGTAACACTTTGTTTTAACCCTGTAAAGCCAGACGCTTGAAATAATAACAATATCAAAGTCATTCTTATATTTACTTTATAAAATAAGTAAAGATTTGACAGCAAAAAGGCATGTTAAGCAGGAGCTGGATGTTTCTACAATTACACTAAAAGAGCTTTTACTTAATAAAAAAACTCTAAACTATCAATCAGACGAAGAAAGCATGTAGTAGATTGTGTGAGGCAAGTTTAACAGTAAAGTTTTGATAATATTGATCATTTAGAGGCCTTAGAAATTCATGTATCAGATATGATACAGTAGATTTATAGAGGCAATAATCAGATCGATTGTATGACCCTCTGGCCCTGACACTTTACCCTCTCAGTGGTGGACATTCAGTCCAGACACACCTGATTCGTCCTCTGGGGGCCAAAGCAATATCACCTCGTCCTGCTGGACATATTGAGCAATAAACTCTCCACCCTGCAGTCATATGATTCACACACATGAACAGATGGAGCTGGAGAGGTGTGTTGAAGAATGAACGGCAGTCACATGATCTGAGAGCGCGCGATTGGACGCTGGCAGTGATTGAGGGACGCAGCAGCCAATCAGACGCCCCGCGTGGACGACCATATTTTCCCCTCAGTGGGAGGGAAATCAGCCAGTGTGTGTGTGTGTGTGTGGAACTGTAAAAGTCTACATGGATTGGTGTTTCAGTCCCTCAGCAGGCGTCTTTTGTCCAAATAAGTGCACAGAGATCAAACTACAACACAATCCTGCTAGTCACTGCTCCTCATTGTGTGTGCTGAGCGTGTGTGTATCGATCGGCTTTCCTTTCGGAGGCAGATTCGCTAGACGATTCATTCAAATCAAATCAGACTGCTTATTCTCAGAAAGAAAGAAAACTAGATTTTCAAAAAAAAAACATTCTAAATATTAAAGGGGTCATGACATGGATTGTTTTTGTTAATTTAATATGCTCCCTGAGGATTACTTATAATGTTAATAATGTGTTTTGCACAAAAAAGAACTAATAAATATGTGGAAAAATGATTATTTTCAACCCTCATTCTGACCCTCTGTCTAAAACAACCTGTTTTAAGGGATGGGTCCTTTTAAGGCTTTTCAGGAATCAGCCAGTTATGATTGGCTAACATCATTGCATAGGAAACAGTATCAACGCCCCCTCACTATTGCATGTTTTGAGTGTTTTGAATATATGATTTATAAAATCATTTACTTACAGTTTGTGATGCAGCTGCAGTCAGATCTAGTACTCTCCATGACACTGTGCCTCGTTTACAAAACAAAATGCTCCGATCAATCCTCTGACACGATCCGGGATGCCATTAAAAATAAACTATCCATTTGTTCCTTACACTGGGATCCTTCTGATATCTGTACAAAGACGCGAACGAGCTGTTCAAACCAAATGCGTCAAAGCAAACGTTCTTTTACTCCATTTTTATTTTTTTTTTAAAATGTGGCACTAAAACGCAGTTGTTCATAATGCTACACCTTTATTCTCAAACTATTCTGACTTTAATCTCATTTTGCTACGACTTTATTGTCTGTGACTTTTATGTCGTAATTTTGATCTTATTCTCAAAATATTATGACTTTAATCTCGTAATCTTAATTCTTTATTTATTTGTTTATTAAATTTTTTACTTCATTCATTCATTTTACTTGGCACTAAAACGCCATCTTAGATCTTATCTTGGTGTTTATCTGCAGAATGTTGTTCCTTGCGCCACCTGGTGGATATTGTGTGAAGCACAACAATGTTTTAAAAAATCTGAAAAAGCGACTGCAGGGAGCTCCGTGATCGCGCATGACCAATTGCATGCTGCCACGAGAAATAATGCACATTCTTAATGGCCACATCTGTATTTGCTTTTGATGTGACACAACACAGCGTAATTCAGCGTAATCAAGTGTTAGCTGTTAAGCGAGTGAACGCCGGTGGGCGGGGCCTATGGTGAGAAGAAGACTATTCGTCGATGTCTTGCTCTGGAGGCGGTGTTTATGCAAACGACTGGGGCTGGGTGACATCACCTTGCACCTCAGATCCAAAACAAGCCGTTTTTGGAGATTGATTAAATAAATATTTTGATTATAATGAGGGGGACGTTTTAAGGTATGAAAATTGCAGGATGTTTTAATGGTACAAAGACCTCTTATATGGCAAAAGATCAAGGCAAATTTGATTTCTCATGTCATGACCCTTTTAATAAAAATTATATGAATAATACTAAAATAACATTGTTCTGGGTTGTTGCTAAGTGGTTGCAGAAATGCAGAAAGAAAAAAAGTCTAAACGTTCTGTCTGTGGCTGAATGTCTGATGCACAGAATAAGAGAGGCAGAATAACCAAATTTTTCCGGTAAAGAAATCAAAACAAAACTCACTGAAAATCATTTGCAAACTCTCAGGGTGTGAGTGACTCAGATTTCATCTCTGTTATAACATGCAGCTAGAGCAACAACAACAGATGATTTTGCTTCGTTTTCTTCCTCTGTGTGTGTGTATGTGTGTGTGTGCATTCGCAGTCTTTATGCTAATTGGAGGTTGGATTGTTTTCGATAATGTTATTACAGGAATCTACATTTGTTGGAATTGCCTTTCTTGTGGAGACCATTGAAATCACACACACACACACACGCACACACACACACATACACACACACACACACACACACACACACAAATGTGTATATCCCCAAAAGGAGATTTTGAGAGGTTTTTGTCAGGTTTATCTCACTTTTGGGTACAAATTTGTCCCAAAAATATGGTTGAGCTACTTGATGAACATTTCACTTCACCACCTGTGTTTTAAAGTGGTTGTCAGTATATCATAAAGGTAAAAAATAGGGACATTAATACTATTTGATTAGTTTTTGCAATCGCTAGGACACATTTCTCAATCCTTGGGTCACTTTTTCAAAATTCTTCACGCAGTGAGCACAGCATCAGTCCATATGGGCAAAACTGTGGATCATTTATCATTGCTTTGGCACAAAATTCATTTATTGATGACATCTGTCAAATTACATGAATTCTTTTCTCACTTTGACATAAGCACTTGTTTACATACTGTTTTCAAAACTGGTAAACTTAAGCTCAAAACCTAGCACAGTACAAAAATGAATAAGACAGAAATGTGTAACATTTCTACAGTAATATCATATAGAAAAATATCCTGAATGTAAAAAATCAAATACTATCAAAGCAGTTGTCTTCACTTTCATTACCATCTATACAAAAGGGTAGAAAAAGGAATAATTTTGTGCTGTAATGTAGACATGGACCATGTAACATATACTGCAGTGAATTATAAACAGTAGACAGTATCATTCTTGTTTTGTAAAGAAATTTTACAAAATAAAACATTGCATAATGCTGATAATGAGTTTATTTGAGACATTAATGAAGTGTTTTTGGTAGTTTTAGTGGATTTTGAATGTGAAATGAACTTCTGTGTCAAGTTGAAAGATGATTAGGGAGAACTGTGTGAAGACTTTTGAAAAAGCACTAAAGCAACTTTAGTATTGAGAAATGTGTCCTAGCGATTGTAAAAAACTGTAATGAAAATACATTTTTACTGTAAATTTAATCTCTCTCTGTAAAAGTCTCGGAGCGCCCAAATATGTAGCACATTTGCAAGTAGTCATCTTAAATTGTGGAAATGTGCCCCGTTTCTTGACGTGATTGACACGTGGCTCGTGTTGAACTGTGATTGTGAGCTCGAACACTGATTTGAATGGCTGTGTGTGTCTAGAGGAATTGTTTTGACTTTCTATCCACAATGGAAAATCATGCAAAGCAAGGGAACAAGTGCAAGTCCAATCCATCCGTGTGTTCACTTTTTTTAGACAAGAGTGTGTGATTCTGGAATAAGTGCAAGTGTTCATTAGTTTTGGATCCCTAGATGAATTACACTTGCATTTCCTGAACAAAACAGCAGCGCTTTATATAAAGTTGGATATATAAGTATGTCAAAGATGCTTTGAAACAGTGTGTATCTTGAAAAGCGCTACGTGAATAAATTTGATTTGACTTGTTTGCAAGACAACTAGATTTGGGTACATTTAAATATCAGGTTTTTCATTTGTACAAAGGAAGTGCCACATTTTCATTGTAATGTCATTCGGTGCACAATCTTTTGATGGTGAATGCAAAATTTGTACTTTTTCTGCAGAGGATGCAAAAACTGGCCCATTTAAACCAAACCAAAGCTGTTTTGTTACTAAAATTCTTCAAAATATCTTCTTTTGTCTTCAGAAAGAAAGAAGCTATCAGTAACTTGTGATTTTTGTGTGAACTGTCGCTTTAACACTGAGGTTTAGTGCTGTTTAAATCACTATAGGCGGTACTAACCTGTTTGAGGAATATCAATAGCGCTGGGCCTTTGAAAGACTGTAAGGATTGAGTGGGATTGAGGTTATTCAGCGCAGTGGAAGCATTACATTCAGCTCCATCAGATAAGGGCAGGATCGCGTTTCTCCGTGTGTGTTTGTGTGAGTGAAGCTCTTGCTAATGAAAGCTTGTGTCGCTCCACACGGCTCACTATTAGAGGAAAACCACACACACCCTGATCGTTATCATGATATGGACTCTGTCCTACATACACACACACACACAGATGTGCAGATAACACACGTTTGAAGATGTGTGGATGAGAGCGCTGCGTCTGACAAACGTCTGTCTGTTGAACATTTGATTGCGACTACACGACCAGAGATCTGAGGATGAGAGAGATTTTCAGTAGTTGCTCGTAGGGTTTTAACAAGCGACATACTGTACAGCCTGATCTGCTTTGTAGCTTCTGCAATGCTTGAAATGCGACTAAACTCATGCCAACATGAGGAGAACATGCAAACTCCACACAGAAAGGCCTGTTGTCTGAGCCTGTCCTGATATCACAATGAAGAAAAGAATAGCATTACTAAAATAATTAAATACTTAAGGAAACCTTAGTTTATTATTTTTTATTTTTTGAACTTTATTATTATTATTATTATTATTATTGAAGTTCGAAGTTTAAATCGGTTTTGTTAAAATCTTTTTTTTCTATTAGAAAAACATTTTTGACTTTCATAATAAAGTAATGTGGTATGGCCAAAACAAACAAACAAACAAAAAAAACAGGTGTTAAAAAAGTGTTAATGCCCATGATGATAAATTTAAGCCATTTTAAATGTAACCATTTTACCATTTTACAAAAAAACCCCCAAAAAACCCTGAAAACAATAAAAAATGAACATGAATACAAAATAAATGGTATGTTTAATAGTAATGTTATCGTTAACTAAATTATTACAAATCATTTTTTGATATTTTAAAAAAAGATTAAATAAAATAAAATATAGAATGAATGAATAAATGTATAAATATATAAAAATTCATTCTAATATTAATATTGTATGTATATACATTACATTGTTTTGTTTGACTGAAATATATAAAAACAAGCTAGATAAAAATGTATAAATAAATAAATAAATAAATGACAAAAGCACATTAAAATTAAAATTTAAACTGAAAATATAAAAATAAAAGCTTATTCAGTATATTAATAAATACTGTAATTGTATGGAGATAATACTAAAATAACATTAGGTTAATGCATTTTAAAAAGATTTTTCCTTTTCTTTTTTAATCAGATTTTTATTTGTCATAAAAAAAACCTGTATCCTGGAAATTGCACAGCAGGACAGCAGTCTGATTGAAGCTATTGATTCCAGTGACATTTCTTGACATGTTTGTGTGCAATGTGCATTATAATGTCCGCAGGCGATCTCAGACATCCTCTTACTCAGGCTGTAGTTAAATATCTGAAACCATCACAAAACCATTAAAACCATTAATTAGGGAGTTCTGCGTGTGTTCAGTGGACTGTGTGCCAAGAGGTCATCCTCAGATCAGTCTCTTCTCTCTCCAGACTCGTGTTTGCATGTGTGTGTGTGTGTGTTTGAGCATATGTTAACACTGGCAAGTGTGAGACCTTAAATGTTTTCCTGTGGTAATTTTAAGTTGAAGAAGATCCAAAGGCAGTTTGTGAGTTAATGAGCGTGTTTCTGGCCCGATACTTTCCCCAGATTGGCGTCGGGCCTCAGCGGAAGCAAACTTCATTTTGGGTGAAAATGGAGATGTTGTTCTGGAGTGCAAATGAGTTGGTTTGGTGGAGGTGCAAGCTCGTGATAATTTCTGAAGAATCTCACCCTCATTTATAGACGAGCATGTTTACCTCAATTCCCTCAGTCGCAGCTCGCAGTGCGCTGACACTTTTGTTTGTGTGTTTGCATGCGTGTTTAAAACGTGCTTTCAGGTGCTGTATGTGGCTTCACGACTCTTCAGTCAGAGCTGTTTCTCTCTGAATGTGCGGTTCAGTCGCACTCGCTGACGACAGGGAATCGTGGTTCAAAAAGGCCCAACGACTGCGCTGACACTGGGGATTCAGGCCTCGCCTGCTCCTCTGCGTCTCCCAGCATGCTGCTCTGCTCTGCTCCGATTGGCCGATTCCTCACAGTCTACACACATTATACACACACACATAAAACAGTCAGACAGTTTATTCAGCATCATGCATGAAAGTGAAATCACACATTCTAAAAGAACAGTTGAAGAATTGGAACCTGGAAAACACAAAACATCTGAATGGTCATGCTATGATTTTTCCAGAAAACAGAAGCATAAAGTGACCAAAACCGTGATCATATTATTGATTGAGTTGAGTTGAGTATTTATTATTAATACTTTATTTTGACTTGTGGTGTTATTTTAGTATTGTTTATATACCAATATAATATTTTATTAATGCTTTGAATTAGCTTTTATTTGTAGATTTTCAGTTTTCATTTTAATTTTAGTTTAAGTTTTAGTCTATTAATATACTATTTTATTTTTTAATATTTATTTTAGTTTAATATAATAGAAAATATAAATAGAATAAAATTTAAAAAAATGTTGCTTTGTCAACAAAATTATTTCTGTTACTATATATATATATATATATATATTTTTTTTTTTATTCATTTATTTATTTATTTATTTTTTTTTAAGTTGGATTACTAGAGTTTCTAAATAATGAATGTATACATTTATTCTCATTCAATTAAAGCTAAAGAGAAGTATAAAAACAAGTGACCAAAAACGTAATACACATTATTATAGTATTTATTAAATATTTATTAAAACTTTGAATTAGTTTTTATTTTTACATTTTCAGTTTTAATTTTAATTTTTTGTGCTTTTTGTTATTTGAAATACTAAAAAAAAAAACCCAAAAAACTATCAACCAGACTTTATTTCCGTTTTGGTTTTAGTACATTTTAGTACTTCAACTTATTTTCAGTTTATTGCCAAGACAGCATTTCTAATTTCCATTTAAGTTAAAGTTTTCCATACCTTAAACTCTTCGAATACTACTTCTTCAGTCTTCATATCTGTCACGGATGTCTGTTATTCAGTAGAAACCTGAATCCGGCTCTGCTCCAGTGTTGCTTTAGTCCGGTCTGAAGTGTTTCTGGAGGTTTGAGGCCTGAGGAATCTGTAAACATCAGCACCTATTCATATCCACTGCAGCGCTCCGGCATCCCAGATCCTTTATCAGCGGATCCCGAGAGCCACGAAACAACGGGATTCAACAGGAAAACCGAGAGAGGTGTTGAAAGGCTTGTTTGTAAGCAGGGTTTATCTGAAAGGTCTCACAATGCACTTCCACATGGCCTCAGATCTGTTAAAGTGTTGATGTGTGTTCTGCATCTGCTCTATAGCGTCTCTATAATGACTGTTATGATCATCATTTGGTGTTATTTCCCAATTAACACTAAAGCAATGGTGCAAAGCATCATGGGACACTCATCTCAGTTCCCACGCAGACATGTGGAGTTATTTAGTCTTTCTCTGCCTGCAGGAGAATGCATTGACATGATTTTTTTGGTTTGTTTTTGATGAGTGAAAATGTCCGTGTCAGGTGACCTTTGACCCTGGACGGTCCGTCACTGTCATCAGCTGTCTGGAGCGATCGCTCACTCGTCTTCTGGGAAACAGTGTCGGATACTGTGTGTTTCAGATTGACACATCGCACATACTGTTCTGGTTTCGTCATACAGTGATGGTATCAAGTGTAGTAATATAATACTGACATATTCTTAACGCAACTTTACTGCTTTAATGATTAATCTTATTGTGATTTTTACTGAGCAGCTCCTCTGCATTGATTTAAATGGAGATGTTTAAGCCATGATTTGCTCATTGTAATAAATAAATGATAGCAATAGTGGGTAACACTTTGTTTTAAGGTGTTCTTGTTACACGTTACATTTACTTACTATTATAATAACAATTAATTATGCATGATGCATAAACATGCAAGTAACCCTAAGCCAAACCCTGATCCTAACCATATTGTAAGTACATGTAGTTTATGAATAATACTTAAATGTATAATTAGACTGTAACAAGGACATCTTAAAATAAAATTTAACCCGATAGTGATAAAATAATAAATCAGCTGATTTTTGACCCTTTTAAGACAGTATTGTTGTTGTTAACCACAACTAATACTATTACAGATTTATTACAAAGCTATGGGTAACAGAAATAAAGCTGAAAAAAAGTAAATATTAGATGAAAAACTTATTTCAGTTAGTTGGGCAACGTTTCTAATTTTCTTTCAGGTTTTAAGTATTAAAACTATTAAAACTGAAATAAATCAAAATGAAATAAATGAAAGCTAAATAGAAATACTAAAAGTACTAAAAACTAATCAAAATGACAAAAACAACAAAATTACTAAAACTTTAAATAAAATTAATATGAAAACTGGAAAATAAAAATGCAAGCTAATTAAAAATATATATATATATTAATAAAAACGCTAACAAAATATAAATAATAACAACACTTATTTGAGATTACCTGCATTAGCCAATAATTTTCTCTTGTATTTTTTGGCCTATAAAGTGTTGTTGTTTTTTTCTTAGGTCTGTTGACAGCTTGTCATTTAATAATAAGTAATTTCTGTTTTCAATTTTGAGTGAAGTGAATTTGAGTAAAGCTGGAAAAAATATAAAATATAAATATTGGAATACTTAACTTCAACTGATTTATTCTAGTTAGTCGCCAGGGCAATAGTTCATCAATGAAGTACTAAAATTACTAAATAAAACTTGGATAAAAATAAAGCACACACACACACACACACACACACACACACACACACACACACACACACACATTTACTTAGCTATCCAAATGGGGACTCTCCATAGGCGTAATG
>JAFVLL020020469.1:69501-80588 GCA_021397915.2 Tor tambroides | reverse complement strand
CACTTTCAATTGTTTTACTTCAATGATAGGTTGGAATTTTGTGAATTTTTTGAATGAAAGATAAAAAGGATAAACAATGCAGATTTATTTTCACATCCACCTTTGCTCATATTTACCAAGGGTGCCAATATTAGTGGAGGGCGCTGTAAATACATTTATTTAACCAAATTAAATATATGCTGTGATTATAATTTAAATAACTTCAATAAATAACATTTCTAAAATACTAATGATTAGGAAGATTAAGAATTTAAAAGTCAACACAAATAAATCCCAAATTTAAGTGAAAGCACAAATAAGCTTTTACTTAATGATTCAAATGCCAGTTGATTGGGATTATTGGGATTAAATTTGGGATTTATTCATGTTGACTTTTAAATTTGATTTAGAAATGTTTAAATCAAATAGAATATAGGGACATTTAGAGCCCTCACCTTTTCTATTGCGGGAGCAGGCCAGCTCAGAGATTTGTGTTGCACGCCAGCAGAAGCAGAGCACAAGGACCCAGATACTCTCCTACATTACCATTTCATCTATATGAACTACACAATGAACTTTGTCTCCTCAATCCACCCTAGTCACTGACACATGATATCTCACCTATCAATTGGTGTAAACTTAACAGAACAGTGATAAGGGCATTGGCATTATAATCGATTTATGTGGGCTATTAAGTCAAAATAACTTATATAAAACAGACAACATACAAACGTGACTGTGTGTCTGATTTAAATTTGAGCAAACTGGCTTAAAAAGAAATGAAAAAAGGCAGCAAAAGATTTGATTACACTTTTCCCAAGTTTCTGATCTACTTCAAAACTAAAAAGTAAATTAATAAAACTAAAATCAATATCTCTGTCACTATTATTTAAACCTACTGTGACAAACTAAGCCAAGACCAGAAATGAATCGTGTGAAACTGTTCACATCCTGTAGGCAATTACAGTTTCATTTGAAATAATGATGTAAACTGATAACAATAGATGCTGATTATGCATTTATAATAAACAACACTAAAACAACATTAAACAACTGCCACAGCGACAGACATAATGATATATGTATTGCTCACCTTTCTCACCACACCTGGATGACTGTCATTCCAAGATAACTGCAAATATTGCTTGCATGAAATGAAATCACCCTCATTGTACAAAAAGTTATTAAATGACTCAAAGGGTATGTATTTTAATTTTGAATTTATGATTTAGACAGTAAAATGTTACTCAGCTCAGCTAGATATATTGCCCAAAACATTTCATACTTGTCTGTAAGATGAAGCTTCTTAGTGAGAACCGTTAAGAAATAATTATGAGAGTTTAATATGCTCATTGATTCTTTAAGAAGTCCATAATGCTCCTAACCTTTTTGTAGACCCTTTATTAAAATGTAATTTTAAAAAATACGATGGAAGTCTGACTGATTAAGAATGTCTTTGGGCCTTATTTTGCTTAAGCTTTTATTAGTTAAGTCCTTGGTTGGTTGTGGAGGTTTCAGTTTTAGGTTAATATACAGGTTCATCCTTTATCTTGGTGTGTATATCTCTAAGATAAAAAATGATCACTTCAAAGGCCATGTATGTATCACTCATAATGGTTACATAAGCACTGGGACTGTATGTGGTGTCTGTTTGTCCGTATATTTGATATCGGTCCAATATGAGGTTCAATATACAATAAAGCTGCAAGCAGCGATGAAAGGGCCCTCGCACCCAGGCTCACCGCCTTCCGGTGGCCATAGGAAAACAGCGAACGTTGGGCAATATGCTTTTAAAGTAGTAAATATCTGTGCCAAATTTCCTGTTGCCAGCAGGTGGTGCTATGACTATAAATATTGGCCTTAAGATGTGTTCAGGCCAGGACTCTTATCAAACATGTGAAGTTTGGGTCAGATTGGACACTGCATGTTTAAGTTAGTGTAAAACAAGTCATTTCCTGCTGCCAGCAGGTGGCGGTATGATTATAACTGAAATATTGGCCTTAAGATGTGTTAAGGCCAGGACTCTTATGAAACATGTGAAGTTTTGGGCAGATCGGACATTGCATGTTTAAGTTAGTGTAAAACAAGTCATTTCCTGTTGCCAGCAGGTGGCGGTATGATTATAATTGAAATATTGCCCTTAAGATGTGTTAAGGCCAGGACTCTTATGAAACATGTGAAGTTTTGGGCAGATCGGACATTGCATGTTTAAGTTAGTGTGAAACAAGCCATTTCCTGTTGCCAGCAGGTGGCGCTATAATTTTAACTGAATATTGGCCTTCAGATGTGTTCAGGCCAGGACTATTATAAAATGTGTGAAGTTTGGGGCAGATTGGGCATTGTATGCATGAGTTACAACAACTTCCTGTTTGATGACGTTAATAGCATGCTTTAGCACTTAGATAAGTGTTGCTAGCATGTTTGAGCATGTTTTCAAAGTACGAGGCCTGGAAATGGCAAAAAATGCACAAAAATCGTACAGGAAATTCAAAATAACGTATTCCTGTTGGGTTTTGGATTTTGTACCAAGAGAAGGTAATGCTGTGTTACGTGTGTACCGATTTTCGTCCATGTACGTAAAACGTAGCTCGAGGCGCACTCCGTTGAAATTTTACAGGTGGCGCTATCGAGCCATTTTGCCACACCCACTTCTGAAACCCATAACGCCAGTTCTGACGCGTGTGCAAAGTTTCATGTTTTGGAGCATGTTTAGGCCCTCAAAAATGCGATTCACTTTGGAGAAAAAGAAGAAGAAGAAGAAACAGAGCAATTCCAAGAGGGTCCTCGCACCGCGGTGCTCGGGCCCTAATAAAGCAAAGGTTAACAGACATTAACGTCATTGCATGAGCATTTAAACACCACAAAGTAACAGACCACTGGGTTGTATACAGGTATTTTATATTAATACAAAGCTTTATGCATGTGACAAAATGAATCACAATTCACATGGGTTCTTAAATAGGCAGTTCCTGAATAAAAATGTCAACCGTCCCAGCCTTCACAATACCTGGGATCAAACAAGCAATGTTTTGGCTAGTAGCAAAGAGTTGCAACAAGTAAGCTTAGTTAGCATGCTGTGTGATTATTCAAAATGAGTATCAGTTTCTCCATACATCCTATGTTGGTGTGTGTTTAACTCCAGCTCTTGAAGAACTGTTTGAAGAGGACAGACTCACGTCCCTGAGGAAGAATTTCCACCTAAAGAAACAGAAAGAGGTGACAGTTCTGCACAGAAATAAAAATGAAAGAGTAAGCTGCCAGTTATTGTACCTGTGTTCTCATCCTGGGATAATTCATTTCTGTAATAAACTCATCTGCCACCTTCAGGGCAACTGTCTTCTCCTCCGCATTGGCTCCATTCCCTGTACATCAATGAAGAAAAGTCAATGAACGGAAAAAGTATGATTTACTACACACACAAACTTGAACAAATATAAACAATCACCTTTCCAAACGTAAATCTTCCCATTAGATCCATTGTCCAGGATGAAGCAGTCATCTTTCTCCAGCAGCTCTTGACTGAAAGGGCCTTTCTCACACAGTTTTGTCAAGGTCATTTGGCCTGTTGCATTAGACACCTGAGAGAGAGAGAATTATTCAGAGATTTATTCCTAATTCAAATTATTATTTTCCCTATATAACATTCTTAGCCTTCAAATAGCAACTGATTTTGTTTGATTTGATGTATGTAACAAAAAAAAAAGGTTAGATAAGGTATTTTTGATACCTGCAAAATACACTGTAAAGGAAAGAGAGCTGACCTTGTAAAGGGAAGCAGAATTTGTGATGTCTGCTTCAGCGTCTTCCTCTGTTGAGCTGTCCTTCAGAGCTGGGATTGGACCAAGTGCCTTTTAAGTAAAAATAGAGATGCCATTATATCATTTCTAATCCATATATGGATAAACCTATTGATACAATTACTGTGGTGTCCACATTTTTCTATTTTAATACACATTTTATATTAATTATAATTATTATTTTTATTATTATTTATAATATTTAAATAGTTATATTTAATTTTTATATAATTTAATCATTTAATAAATATTTGACCTTTTTTACTATATTTATTTATTTATATAATCCACAATTTAAATGAAAATCAGATTTTAGATTAAAATGAATTTCTTATGTGTTCTTTGTTTTGCCTTAATCTCAAGGTGTTTGTCACCTGAACCATCTCCAGTGGTTCCTCTCCCTCTGTCACATCGATGATGTGCGCTTTCCCATTCCTTTCAGTGTCTCTGATCAGCATTGCGATCTCACGCACCTTCTGACGCTCAAACATATTGGCTTTGGAACCTCTCCATGCGACTATAGTCTGAACATAAACACATGCGCATTTGCATGATAACACCAACTAAAAGACTGGCCACGTTTATCCAACTAAAATACCATAGCAGCACAATGACATACACACCTCTCCAAGGTCCAGTATAAAACAGTCACCCTTGTTGAAGCTCCCCCAGCTAAGCTCCACCTCTCTTGCACGAATGTTTTTCTTTCCTTTGACTTGGTACAGATGTGTAACAGGGCCAGTCCTGGACCTGGCACTCTTAAACCCAGAATCCACCCCACCCTCCTGAGACAGACAGAGAAACAAGCAATTCCGTAATTTCATAGAGGCATATTCTTTACACATACACTACCTGGGGTCGGTAAGATTTTTAAATGTTTTTGAAAATCTCTTATGCTCACCAAGTCTGCATTTAATTGATCAAAAACACAATAAAAACAGCAATGTTGTGAAGTATTATTACAATATATTTTAAAATGAAATGAATTTCCACCAGCCATTACTCCAGTCTTCAGTGTCACATGATCCTTCAGAAATCATTGATTCTAGTATGCTGATTTGGTTCTCAAGAAACATTTCCTATTATCATCAATGAATCAATGGAAGCATTTTTTTTCAGAGTTCTTTGATGAGTAAGAACTGTTCAAAAGAACAGTATTTATTGAAATATAAATGTTGATCAATTTAATGCTCCATCCAGACAGCTGAATCCCTGGGTTGGGGTTAGGGTTTCAAGAAACAACTGAAAACTCATCTCTTTCGTGAATATCTAACTGCTTCCTCCTAAAAAAATCTTTTACTTTATCTATGCTCTTATTTTCCCTTAATATCTTCCTGTCCTAGCTTTTATTGTTTTGAACGGTGACTGAAAACTTGTATAATGGGCACTTGTCGTGTTTATTGCCATCTTATGATGAATAAGTTGCTTTGGATAAAAGTATCTGCCAAATGAATAAATGTAAATGTAATGCACACTTATTGAATACAATATTAAATTCTTTGAAAAAAATCTTACTGATTTGTTGTTTTTGTGTTACTGCTGTCCTCTTACTCTCACCTTGTAGCTGACTCCTTTAGGGAAGAGTCCCATGAACTCAGGTGTCTCGTATCCTTGCACCTGTCGGTGTTGCACTGGCTCTCCTCCCAAGAAGCTGTCCAGCTGAGTGGCAAGCATGGCACAAGCACCCTGCTCATCCCGGGACGACTTCTCACCTTGATCAGGGAAGGAAAGCCAACGCTAAGAGAAAATGCAAAATCTCCCGGAACCTTCGATTTTATAGATTTTTTTTCCCCCCATCCTTAATTTACCAAAAATATTGTAACAGTGTATATTTTAACAATGCTACATACAAGCAGCATCAGATGCATTTTCATTCTACATTTATATGCATGCATAAACACACACTACACACCCATCCACATGTGCAGGTCACTTCCATCCTTTCCACGGTTGCTGAGCACAATGTATGCATCTCCATTGTAGAAGATTCCCCTCTGCGATGGGTCAAGGAGCACAGCCCTCATCTTCTCAACCCTCCAGACCCACAGTCCCGGCTCTCGCACTTCATGGGTAAACTGGCTCTGTGCTGCCCGCAGATTAAGCATCCTGCTGAGGGTGGAGAGCACGATTAAGGAGCGTGTGTGCACGTAGAGGTCGGGGGCTGCGTTATGAGAAAGGCAACAAGTGAAGAGAGGAGGAGGTGAGGTAAGAAAAGAGGGAATGAAGCGAGGAGAAAGCAAGAGTGGATGAGAGAGAGAGAAAGAAGAGAGCCTAAGCACAAGGGAAAAGAGAAACAGCGAGAGCAAGGAGATAAGGAAGGAAATAGCAACTATTATAGTGAAATATGAGGGATATTGTAAAAGCAATGCAATCCAAACTGAGAATTATGGCATGTTTAAATATAGGACTAACGGAAGTTCCCTAATGGTTTAGGGAAGGGGAAAATGGGAATAAAGGAAACAGAAAGTGGAAATACGGGAAGTGATGGGAGAGAAAGAGCAGCGGACAGTGAGATCGAGCAGGTTTGATGGAGTTAGCCTGATCTAGACAGTAGAGGCGGGGACCTTGAAGGTCAGGGGTCAGATATGGAAGCAGAGCACGGGATTGCATGCTCCATTAGAGATGCACAATGGGAAGGCTGGTGGGAGGTGAGAGCAGAGAGATCACATATAATAGAGCTGTAAAATGAGATGCAATTTTGCCACACAAATAATTCATAAGGCCAACTGTTACGCAGCCATACAAGACACACGGCTTACATACACCCAGCCACGCTCACCAAAGACAGATAGACAGAGCAAGTTCTCCCCTAGTCACTGCGTTTACAGTGATTACTTAATCACATTAAGTGGTCAGATGTGAGGTCACAAACAGAAATAAACCAGAGTGATGCATTGTCCTTTGACTGGTCTCACATGATCGATGTTAAAATATCTGAATGTTTACATAATCACAATCTCCACATCAACCATCTTGAGAATGAGATGACAATCTGTTTCCTCGAATGATTATAAGTGTAAATTTGGACTTGTGTCATGTTGGAGCAGATGGTAAAGCGGTTGAACACTCACTTTGGTGTCTGCTGACACCTCCTTCTTTCACTTCCCTATGACTTTCAAATAAAGTATGAATAGTAAAACAGAATTCAACAAAATTGCAATAACTCTTTTAAACTTCACTAGTGCCATTTTTTCCTCTGTGCTTAGCAGGGTTGTGCACCACTTAGAACTTAACTGAAAATCTTTCCTAAATCAGTTC
Source organism: Tor tambroides (assembly GCA_021397915.2). Classification (NCBI taxonomy): domain Eukaryota; kingdom Metazoa; phylum Chordata; class Actinopteri; order Cypriniformes; family Cyprinidae; genus Tor; species Tor tambroides. The sequence continues at coordinate 73,554 of JAFVLL020020469.1, read as the reverse complement.
CTAAATTTAAAGCAAACAGAACACAGAACTGCGATTCAAATTTGAATTTAAGGAATGAGAAGAAATATTCAGATTATGGTAAACAAGTTTAACATTGTCCTACAGGTACTGCAGACATGTATTAAAAAGAATTAAAGTATTAAAAAGAAGAAATAAACAAATATTGAATATTCTTTATAATATATTCATATGTTCATCTATATATATATATATATATATATATATAGTTATATTTTTAAGTTATGTTTAAGTTATGTTTTAAAGAGCCACAACATGAAATTGAATTATCTGTCAATTTTCTTACCTTAATGCAGTAGTCTTTGTTGATGTTAGTCTAGCTCCAGACAGTTCTTAAATGTAACAGCTGCCTGAACAATCGGCTCTACTGCATATACAGCTGACTGACTTGCTTCATAACTTCCTCCCATTTCCCCCTCAGTAACTTACAAAGGCCAGGCGCAGTTATTGAGGCATTGACTGTGTGGAGCTCTTGGTTAGAAGACAAAAGCTTGTTAACCAAATGATTAGCCGCAGGGAAATTCTGATCATCAGCATCTCACATCTGTTGCAAACACACTGTATGCAAACACATCTCTTTTTGACTACACAAGCAACACATCCTTTAACTGATCCCATTATCGTGACATTTACGAAAAGAGTGAGAGATAAAGGGCAAGAAGAGTGAAAAGTTGAAAAACAAAGTCAAAAGACCAGTGTCTGAAAATGTAACCCAATGAATGGAAGCTTATTCTATTTTTATCAAGAACTTCAGTATTTTTATGGTTCACTTCATGCACAAATATCACGTGATCTGTTATGTACTAAAGAGCCCAGGCTTAGGATACATATCTGAGGTCTGTCAGCGTGACATATGGCAATGCGAAGTGAGGATAAAAGTCTGATTTCTCATTTATAATGGAGGTAGTTTCCATCATTAGTCGTTGTTGTCTATTGGATGGGTATACACTGAGGTTTTTGTAATGAGAGTTTTGACAGGTCTATTTTTACCATCACAAGCAAAACCACTTTTAACTGCCTAAGCAAAAGTGAGCCTGCGTTTATGGCATTTACTGTAAGAAAGAGGGTGTGTAAGAGAGTGCGTGATGAAAGGCGGCAATTTTTTGATGAACAGAAAGCTCAAAAGAACAGTATTTATTGAAATATAAATGCTCCATCTGGACAGCTTCTTTATAAATATCCTAATTTGGGTTTCGAAAATTAACAAAAATCATACAAATGTCATACAGGTTTGGAATGACATGAGCGTAAGTAGGCTAAATGATGACAGAATTTTCTATTTTTTGGTGAACATCTTAAATTATGCAATATACAGAGACAAGAGAGCTACGCCTATATGAATTTCATTTTCACTCACTAAATTCAGTTCACATCATTCTAGTATCTTATAACAGTACATCTTCATACCACATATACCACAGTCAGTGTAGTCAAATAACAACCTCTAGGCCTAGGACAAGTGGAATGTGGTATTTATTATTTTATGTGTTTGGTCTGGGATAACAAAGAAAAAATCATTTTTTCTTATATGAAAAGCTAGTTTCGCTTGACAAATTGTCTCTCTTTTATGTCAAGAGGTTTCAGCGTTGAGCAGTGAGTGTCTCAGGTTATGATCACCATGCCTTTTTGTACTCTTTCAACTCCAATATGGAATTTTTATCATTTACCCCCCAAACCCATTATTTTTTAATGAATGAATATAATAAATAATAGGTTTACAAAATAATACGAAATACTAACAAAGCAAAGCAACAGTCAGTTCCTGTCCCGACGGGAACACGCCCCCTCTGGTGACGTCACGGCTGCAGCTGTTCGGTTCGTCTGAATGTAATTTCACAAACAACGCGTGTTTTTCGACGGTACGACGTCGGTGTAACTACGAAGGCGACGGATTTTTGTTCATATGAAAGCATATAACGTTACGGTTCATCTTCGGTCAGATGTGGAACGTCGTGTAACGGAAGACGTTTGTTAGCTATCACGGCTAAGCGTTTGCTGATGAACTAGATTTGGGTATCTGTTTTCGTATCGGACAACCTTGGGTATGTCAAAACAACTCAGCTGGTCAGCTTTATTACAAATGTAGATATTTAAATTTTGGAAAAGTGCTAACTGTTACATAATGTTATTTAAACTGTAAGCGAAAATGTTTTCACTTTGTCGTAGTTTCGCATTGACGTTGAAAACGGAAGACGCTAACGTTGTTTGGCTTAACTTGGATGTGTTTTTGTATTCAACTCGATATTGCGTCTGTTGTTTTAAAACGTTCGTTGTGTATTACACGTGTAATATTACGAATGAAACGTGTTATTACGTTTGTTTCGAATTACCCTTCTGAATGTGAAACTCACGGCCTTGTCGGCCCTCCAACACGCGTTCGTGTAACTTAGGCCAGGAATGCGGTGTCGTCGACTTCGTCTTAATTTGCTTAATTCCTACATAATTAAATCAAGGACAATGCTTTATTTCAGCACGATATGTGAAACAATTAAAACACTGAATTTTGAGTGTTCATTTGTTTATTTGTCCCTGGAACACGACTGACAGTGCAAAGTATCATGGGGTCAAACGCATTCTGTGTTTTATTCTGATTCCTTGTACTTTGGCGTGTGATGATATCGATATAAACGCATTGATTAGGTTGGACAGACGAATGCTTTACTAGTATTTGTTAAAAGGGGTTTTAAAAATATATATTTTCTAAACTAAAAAGACCATTTTAATAAAACACATTCCAAATGGCTCTGGGATAGAATGTAGCATGTAATTTTTGATCATTGTTTAAAATTGGCATGTATTACACATGCTGAGATGGATTGCTTGGCTTTCTATTTTATTTCCTTAATTTGTTATGCAAAGAGTAATCCCGGAACTAGTTGGCATTGCACTACAAGTCTTACTTTTACTTTCAGATTTTAGATGTTTCAGTCGAAATATTTCTTTGTTTTCACTTTTATTTTGCTGTTTTTATGCCAGTCCTGTTCTGTCATTAGTGTAAATGACGTGGAAGAGTAACATTTCATGTCTCTTTTCACTGAAGATAGGTTTAAAAGCTGAAAAATGGTGAGACAACACTCAGGATCTCCTCGTTCCAAACACAGGTACTACAACGCTGTAGATATAATATTTCATTCTGATGTATCTGCATGATGATCGGTGGCTCAACATTTACATTTGTTTTTAATACAGGCCATTCTCGGACAACTACAGCAGCATGAACCATGAAGGGCGATTTGGCCCACCTTCAAGAAGCCAGAGAGGTTTTAGAGGACCTCCTGGAAAAGCCCCACCAAGTTGGAGAGATAACAACAGCAGTGGACCCCAGCCATACCCCAAGAGGCCCTCACTCATGGGCGAACGCAGAGAGCGACCACACGGACCGTGGATGCAGCACCAGGATAATTTCCATCCATATCCCAGCTCACAGGATTCACAGCGGGGCCGCAGGAGGCCTTCTCCACCCCGCTCAAGCCGCCCTCCCCCAGTCCAACACAGGCAGTCCCCACATGGTCCTATACACAGACCGCCTAGTCACAGAGCACCACTTTTCCATGAAAACCACCCTAGCCACACATCTCCATCTCGCCATTTCCACGGCCCTCTGTCAGACAGGCGGGTTCCTTCACCACATAGTTCCTTCAGGGGTCCGCAACGACGTCCAAGCCCTCAGGAGCATGACAGGAGCTGGTGTCCCACTCCTCGAGTGAGGCCCTTTGGCCGACCAGCACTTGGCAGGCACCACTGGAATGGCCCAGGAGGTTACCCTCACCCCCCTGGCGGGGATTCGAGGCTCTTTGGCCCACCCCAAAGAAAACCCAGAGAGTTTCATGGAAGGAGTTCATATCCAGAGAGGTACAAGAATGAAGCTGTGCAGGCTGGGTAAAGTAAAAATACAGTTATGTGTTAGAATGCAAAGTCCAGTACACTACAGGGCGGTGAGAGTAAATCCCAGCTTCCTTCAGCTTTGTCAGTGTAAAGTACCGCAGGATCTAATGATAAAGCCCATAAAGTGAAACTGGAGAAAATGTAAAACCA